>JAGQDJ010000024.1:1018597-1116911 GCA_022885665.1 Triops longicaudatus
GTACAAGGAGAGGGGTGTATTTTTTACAATGTTTGGTTGCTCAGGTAACTAGTCTGGTGTGAAGTAAAGGTTGGCTGACCTTCGTGAAAACGACCTGGTGACCTGTATCTCGACCGCAGTTTCAGCCAAACAAGTTTCAGGGAGAGGGCTGAAAACGTTGGTCGTCGATCCGAAATTTTTGTCCAGATTCTTCACAGTAAGTTGTGTTGTCTTTGAAAATAAATAAATTTAGAGAAGAAAATCTATTTAAACGTTATTCAAAGCTCCATGCATAAGATGACCAGCTTTTTGGAAAATGGAATCAAGTGTTATTAGGAGTAGAGGTTATTCGGTGGTTCGGTTCCTCTAACAGTTCGCTAGGAGTCCATTAGTCACAAAGTCTCATTTTCTTTCTTTCTTTTTTTTTTTGAGGTGGGGGGGGGAAGAAAAAATAATCACTCAGCAGAAGAAAAATCGACTTCAGGGGGTGAATTCAAAGAAATTGTTCCAGGACTTGATAGTAGAGGGTGGAAAAGGGGAAATGCCTGTCTTAGGCCTATATCGACTCAGGAAGGGCGCAAAAAAATTGAGGCGAGGGTGGTAGTGGTGAAGTGAAGGAGAAAAACCTCGACATTGATCGCCAGTGCTTCCGGAGCTAAATGAAAACGCCCGCCCGATAAAAGTTGGATGAAGAGAAGATAGTCGGGTCTTTACCTCTGTTACTTCCCCCAGCCTTGCAAGAACTTTGGAGGGTGAAGAGTTGCGTGTAGGCTCTTCCGCTTTTATAGGTGGCCTCCGACTTGGTTTTCTTTTGACAGAGCCCTATATTTCTTTTGACGCAGGAATATCTTGACATTTTCTCCCATTTTCAGTTTTTTCTCGCTCGCGTGAGGCTGTCTGTATGTGTCGTTCCGGTAGGTCTGCTTTTGGCCTGATGACGTTTCCTTTTCCACTGATGGAGATTTACCAGGAGCGAAGGAGACTGTATGCTTGTAGGGCGAGCTGAAGATGACAGGCCTGAGATGAAAGAGGGCAAAAACGTTCAAGCGTTCACTGAGCAACAAACTTCCCAAGGGAAGATTTCTATATCGTGATGCAGGTTTTGTTCTATATCCCCCCAGCCCATCTAACCCTGTGCTGATGCAAGGACGAACAAGAAAATTTCCAAGGGTGGGGGGGGGCTTAAATACAGGGAAAGAAACCTGCAGCTGTCAGAATTTTCATTGCTCGATTCCGCACTATCCCTCCGCCTCTCAAATGTAAAGAATACAATGAAAGCATTTTGAGGGGAAAAAATGGAACAGACTGCGAGCACTTCAATATTGCACTCTTTCATCCATATATCCCTATTTCAATCCCGAGTTTTTTTTTTATTCTTATGGAAAAGGGAAAATGTTGGTTAAAAACGAGAAGGCCACACTTTTTGGGCCTACATTTCCATGAAAGATTGTGTAACGCAAAGCAAAGACGGGCTTGTCATGGTGTGTTAGTCAAATGAAGTTGCTGTGTGAAGATAGTGCGCAGGAAGTCGAGGTTACAGTAGCACGGCCCGGCGTGGCTACATAGTTAATTAGGTTTGAGGCTTGATCCTGTCTTGGTCCAAACTTGGAGGACTTTGACATCTATTCCGAAAAAATCCTGTCATATCCTGAGTTGATGGCGTGTTAAGTTCAAAGTGTGCCAACCTAAAGTAAAGTGAATTGCTCGAGCACCATGTTCTTTTGAGCTCAGCTTTGCTTAAGCCTCAAGACGCACTCGGATGGATGGCAATATTGTCAGGCACGCCATGCTTACAGCTCCCAATGCACAGCACCTCTTTCTTGTTGGTTAGCTTTCTGAAATATAATACGGCGTCGAGGAATGTCAACTCTATTTCCGCAAAGTATATAGCGTTCCCTGTTCTGGCGCTATTAAGCCTAACACGTGTAAATTTAATTTTGGGGCGCGCAGGAAAAACTATGATCGTTAGCTTTTGGAAGCACAATGAGGAATTTTCTCCCTATTTCTCCAGGTCTTCTTTTCTTCCTTTTCGGAACTGTAAGGTTTAATATTATGTGTTAATTGAATTCTTCCCTAGCGTTGAGATAGACACGGAAATGAGTGTAAAGACAGGAGTCTTTGAAGATCGATTGGCTGCTGTTCATTAGGCTCTTCTTAGCAAAGAGTTCCGCGGAATTGAGGAAGTTATTAATAGGCGAAATAAAACATCGTTTCCCAGCTTGAGTTGTACTGATAAATTCGTGCAGGAAATCGAGGAAGGGAGGGCGAGAGCAATTCAAGCAGAATTAGTTGGAAAAACTTTTCTGTTGTGTAGCCTTCTATTTCACCTTAACTCTGACTTGGGTGTCATGCTCTGATAATGAAGTGAGGAGGAATAAAGATAGAGCAACAGCAGAGAGAAAGGTCAATTTGTAATCATTAACGCTGCTGACCGCTTGTTTCCGGACGACAGAGTTCTTACTTGGGTGTCACTTCCTCTCGGGCTGGCCATGGCAAGCACTGTTGGTAGGGTTGCTGGAAGAGGGAGAGAGAAACAGGGAGAGGCCTTCTGGCTTTGTAGTGCAGCACCCACCCCGATGTGCAAAACTGAATGTTCTCTCCTATAATTGAGCATTGCGGGAAGGGACACGGGAAGTTCGGTCAAATTGTCATGCTTGCCCCCTTTTTCCTACAGCCCACCTCGGTTTTTCGATCTACAGTACACCAGCTTTGTCCGTAGTGCTAGTTAATTGGCATTGCTTTCGGTGAAGGGTAAAATCCGCTACTGTGCTGCTGATCCACACCTTCTATTTCGGCACGCTACTTTGTAGCTTAGCAGTCTTCCTCGGCAACCAGCACAGCCAATGCCCAACTAGGAAAACAGTTCTTATGAAGAATCAACAGAGAAAAAATCAAGTCAAAACGTGAACTTGACTAGCTTTGGCTGCGCCTAGCTGACGCAGGCTTCTTAAGGGTTTCCTCTAGAGATGGAGATTTTCCTATAATACTAGCTTTTCCTCATTTTTATAGCGTGGTCTAGGAACCGGAAGATAGTTTGCGAATAGACGCTGCGTGGAAGGAAAGGACAGAGCAAGGGAAGGAGTAGTCGTAGTGTACGGAAACTATAATAATGGAGCACAGGAGCGATAAACGGGGCATGTAGGGCGTGGAAGTTGTTCGTGTCCACTGAGGCCCAAGTGCGTTGATGCTGAGCAAGTTCGCTCTTAAGTCCGATAACTTTTGCTTGAGGTTTGCTCGCTTTGTGCATGTCCGCGAAACGGACGGATAAAGCCGAAACGGAAAGAGCACTTGGCCATCCATCATGCTACTGTTTACCCAGGGTATGGCCAGCTGCCACCCTTCACGCTGACCTTAAGCTTTTGGCTTCAACATCTCGTACAGTCGAGAGCACGGCATTGCTGTAGTAATGTGTGCACTGCTGGACGTGTCCTTTCGAATTGGGATGGATTTGGTTCAAGTCTCGGGGACTATCGGACAATTATCTTCTCCCATCGGCTTGTTAATTTAGGGGAAATCGCGTGACAAAGTCGGAAGTCACTCACCGGATCACCAATTGGTATTTACCTCAGCCTATCAATTTCCTCAAGTGATGACCTGCGACGTTGCGGATGGGCAGCGTATACAATTATCAGATATGCCGAACATATTGGCCAATGTTTCTCTCAGTGAACAACCTACGTTGGTTTGTATAGAAACGGCTGACAATCCCTCACCCCATCCCACCTCACTGCCTAACATAGGACGATATTCATGAAAGTAGGCTTTCAACGTGGATGGCTATTCTCCCGGAACACAGGGTCCAAGTTCCCGCTTGGGAATGGGAGATCGCCACGCAAGATTATGGTGAAACCTAAATGGCTAGGCTTGGACGTAATATCTGTCTTGCATAAGACATGCCTTATAAACCATCCTGTAGGCCTATATACAGCCCACTCTAGGGACAGTGTTGAATAGGGAAGAAATGACGGCTGTGTATATATAGGCTGCCATAATGTGAATGTATGTTGGATGTATTATATATGAATGGGTTAACAGAAGGCCGGCTGGTAATATGCCACGTTGGCGGAGTTATTTCGTCAATGGGTAGGGAAAGGGTTAGGGCCAGGGTACAATACGTGCCGTTTTGAGCTATACATGCTTGGCACGTGGGACGTCTGGACGTGAGACTGCGACTATACGACTCTTCCTGACTCTCTTGTGTCGTGCCAACTAGGCGAGAAAGTTTCTTGCTGCATGCTTGTAAACGAGAGCGTGCACCATGTAGCCCCAAGATCAAGTCAACATATCCTTGAATGTGTACGAGTGTGTATGTGTATACGTATGGGCTTCGGTAACGAGGTGTAGCGAGCAGCAGCAGCCGGCATCATTTGGAAAACTCACACCTGCCTGGGCAGCTGAAACACGCACACACAACTGAAAGTATGCACACTATACACTGTGCATGAGCTCTTTCTTACTGGGATATTGCCCTTGCCCTCCTCTCTCTCACACACACCAAACTTGCTCTTGAATGAAAATGTTCCTCGCCTCGTTCCATTGCTGAATCGCTTAGCTGGGGCGCTCCCATCAAATTCGCTCTCACTCTCTATCTCTCTCTTTCTCTCTCTCACTCTCTGCCTCTCTATGGTTGATAAAAGAAGCGAATTCGTGATGGCGAAGAACGTTGGCGGAAGGTAGGAGGCGGAGAGGGTACCTCCTGTGTAACCCAGGACTCGTGAAATCCATAGGTGGGTGGGTGGTGGTGGTGGTTTTGCTTGGGCTGATACCAAACATCAGCATCAGCAGCTGCTTTAGCTTGCCTTTTTTTTTCAAGTGTATGTGGGTTGGCAGGGAGGTGAGGGGAGCTTCGATTTGAATGGCTGCCTTCGATGTTGCAATGTTCTCAAAGTTGGCCACATCCTAGCGAGGAATGCTGTAGTAAAGCAGGCAGGAAACAGGGAGACTTAGCGAGCCTAGGTTGAATCTTATCTCGCTCGTGTCCGAAGATTTCAGAGGGAGGTTTTTGCGTGGGAGTAGGTCGAGAATGAAGGCGAGGTGAGACTGAGAGAGCAGCTATCCCTTGAAGCTGCGTCATTAAATAACTTCCCTCTTGCAACAAGAATGGTGATTGCGATTAACATCGTGCTAACGAAAACGTAGCAGCCAATTTTCGCTGTGAGGTTTTCAAGTTAACATCCTAGCAAACGTTCCGAGTGGTATCTCCATGCTTCAGCAAAAGGGCGACGAGGGGCCAGGATATCCGTACACAGACCCGTAGCTGAAAATTGAAAACCTTTTTCCTAAGGTATATGGAAAAATAGTTGAAATTCTTGAGGTCCAAGAAGGAAAAGCAGGCTAATGAGTTCAGTTGGGAAAAGACGCTGGAGGTCGACGAGCGTATTTTGCTGGGCTGAGTCCCGTGGATTGAGGCTTTTCGTAGTGTCGAGATTATGGGGCGGTTTTTTAATAGGAGAGAGACGTAAATGAACTTTCTTCTTCGCTGTTGTGTTCAGTTTGCTTTATCACAGCCTTGACTTTATGTTACAGAGAAACGACCCCAGCAAAGACCGCCACGCTTCAATGACCAAATGCGTTTGGCAGAAAGCATTTTGACGTGCCTGGTTTCTTCACATGTGCATGGGTTTCAGCTCTACCCCCAAGCTTTCTAAAAGTAATGTGCGATTGAGTGCAAAGTTAAGAAATTAAGAGCCGAAAAAGAAGCAAGACTTGATTCATACGTTTCTTGTAACGAACTTGGCTAACACACTTTCCTGCATCTGCATGCAACATTTCTTCCAGGTGCTTTTCATTCAGTCAGCTGCGGCAATTTGGCAAGTACTGCTAGGTCAGAGTAGCCCTTACTCGTCCAGGCAACGGTTTTATAGCGACTCTTCGGTTGATTGAGCTGGTCTTTATTTTCTTTCTCGAAAAAAGCAGGTGTAGAAATAAACTGTAGTGGGCTGAAAGTTTCTGGCATTGTTTTGTGTCTGCGTTGCAAATTTTGTCTAAAGCCTTTTCATTACAGCCCTGGCAACACCACTGATAGAAGTCTAAATTTTTTTTGTTTTATTTTTTTCCACAGATAAAAATCATGCAGCTAGAGAATATCTAAAAGGGGTGATAAAGGGTTGGGGGCGAAGAGGTCCATTACCTGGGTGCTCTCACCATAATAGTAGGGAAGTGTAGGGTGTCGACTGTATGAGTGGACCGGACAAAAAGGGTTGGCCAGGTTTGAATAGCGAGCTTTTCCAAGCATTGAGTATATGCATGGTTGTGCAGCCACTGTGTGTGCACGAGGGGTGTGTAGTGTGTATGTGTTGGCATCAAAGGGTGCTAATGTTCGACTCCCAAGTATTATAGGGCGCCAGGTTGCCTCGAAAAAGTCTTCCTTTCATCATGATGGGAAGCGCACACATTGCCAACCCCGGACAAGGGTGGAACCAGCCCCGGATGGCAATAGGGGGTGTCCCCCCGAGAGCCAGTAATGAGTATATGTATAATATACTCTCTTCAAATTCAGTATACTGTGCTATGTCAGGCTAAGGGTTTATTTTCAGAGGATGCAGGAGAGACCAGCACAGCACAGGCAATAGCCGTAGCTTCTTCGCAAGGGTATGATTGTTGGTCATTAAGCAGAGGACAAGGCAAAGCTCTCGTCAAGGGAAAAAAAAGGGTGGAAAAAGAAACCACAGGTGAGCCACGTCGCGTCGCCAGCAGGCCGGGGAACCTGAACTTTGCCCGGTTTGGCGTTCTGCGTGAAGGCCCCTTACGACCTTCGTGGCCCCCTTTTGGCTGGCGCTGAGATTTCTGGTTTTGGGGGAGGGTATTGGAAGGGGGGTTGTAAGCGGGAGGATGAGCCAAGACGGAGCCTTCATTAATCATGAATAGCAGTGCATGCATACAGGGTGAAAAGTTTTCAGAGGCGGTTTTCAAATCCGGAGTGCTACAAAGTGAGAATATCGAGACCTTAGCTTCGAAAAGCTGAAGGGCCGTTAACCCCCTTCCTCTTTCGTTCTCCCAAGACCCTACTGACCAGTTCTACCGTTTCGAACAAGTCTGAACTTCAGGAGGTTTGAGGTCTTGGCCACTGCCTGTCATTTCCTGATCCTGACTTTCGGTGTTCAACAGGCTCGGGCTCGTTATTCCACGTAGTGGTGAGCTTTTTGACATTCTTATCCGAACTTAATGGGTAACCTTAGACGATATTGGATTGGAGGCTTCGGAAACCGCTCCATCAAGGGACCAGGAAGACTGGCGTATTGAATTACGCAATAACGACCTGCACTCGTTCTGAAAGATATGAATAGAAAATTGGTTATTCCCAGACCACCTGTTGTCCTTCTAAAGCAGTTGACGATCGAGCAATGAGCTTTTTACGGTGCATTATATTACAGTAATAAATATTACATGATATTGTATCGTAGGAAAAATCTGGAACTCGTTAGTCACCGCAATACGCCGTTCGCAATCTAGGCACCATATTTTTCTAGAACACCTGGGCTTGCGGCAACAAACGTCTGTCTTGTCTTGTCTCGCCTTCCATCCTGGTTTTTACGTCCAGATCAGGTTTTGGGTTAAAGTATTTCGATTAGACCTGGAATTAAAGTAGAGGGAGTAGAGCTAGGGCCTGTTGGTAGGCTTACGTTTTGATTTGGGAGAAGGCGAGTTGGAAGGGAGGCGTTGCATAGAAGGTTCCTGGTAATAGTTGGTGGCGTTAGGCTAGGCTATTGAATTCCCCGTAAGACTTAATAGCAATGCCATATAAATTATAGCCCTCCCCGTAGAGGACGAACCAGGGTCTAAGATCCTGGAGAACCCGAAACAGAGGGAAAAACTAGGCAGAAAGGGTCTGGTGGTGTGCTTCGCCGTGCTAACTATTCTGCTCCTGCCAGCGCGTTAAAACCTATCGAGTTACTATGCGGAGGGAAGCAGTTTTTCTCTGGGATGGGGGTTAAAATTCTAATTTTTTTCCTTCATCTTTTTCTATTTTGTACATGTGACGAGGGGTAAACTTACAAGTATGCAGATGAGGGCCCGCCGTTCTGCGGGCGCTTTAGGCGAAGAGTTTTACACAGGCACCTACAAGTCCCAAGGTCGTATATAACAAGCGAGTGCCAAAAGAAGCACACGCATACACATGCATGCCTTGAAAAAGAATCGAAGCCAGAATCAGTCCCTGCCTGGACATGTAACCTTACAACAATATTAGCAATGCCTAAAGCTTTAACGAATGCTGGTACTTTAAGTTCGGCTGGGTCCGGGGGCTGCTAGTGGTGGTCTAAGGCCCAAGAAATGTGATCCAGCTGCCTTACATTTTCTTCTTTCGTTTCTGTCCTTATGAGATTTCACGCCGGTTCCGTTCCAAGCCAGGGCACAGGCGAGGCAGCACACCGTATTATAAAAGATCAAGCATCCGGCTCGGCGAGCATATGTTATTCCGGCCATACCATGAGAGCAAATTATGTAGCATAATGGACTGCTAACACTGTGTGCTTGTAGAGGGGCTACCATACGGTTTTTGCTCTCAAGCTTTTAGTTTAGCAAAGTCTGTCTCCAGTGGTTTGGCTAAGGTGGAGTTGGGTAAACTCCAGTCCAAAATCCAACCAGGGCACGTTTCAAACATTTAGTTTAAATCAAAACTTGGTGTTTCATTAGCCCTGCGGATTCAGAATCCAGTTACAACAAACACTAGCTAGTTTTTATCGGAATTCCAAGTTTCTTGGCGTGTTTGATGTGAAAACTACTCAGAGGCCTGCGGGATGACTGAGACAATCTAGGCAGGGTGGACGCCAGGTCCTATGGGTCTAAAGATTGGGGGGTAACAGACTGGGCAGAAAGTTGCATTAATTCCGGGGAAGACGAAAGGAGTCGTTCGTTGGAAAAGAGCAAGGATTCGTGTAAGGTACAATATGTGAGCTCCAAGCTTGAGTAACGTAAGATTAGATTGGACGGAAACCGTTGTGAATGGAGTTTCAGATTAATAATTTTTTTAGCAGAAAAAAAGCTGGCTGAGATAACGGTATAACAATGAGAATCGACTGTAGAAAGAAAGAGAGAAAAAAAGGAAGAGGAGCATGGAAAGCTAGATAAAAGTGCGACAGAGAGAGATGAGAGGCCCCCAAACCCCCTCCTCACTGGGAAGTGGAGGAAAACGCCCAAAAGAATCAGCCAAGCATGTCAGCTCTAGCCATGGTGTCGGTGTTGGTGCTTATGGTGGTGGCAGTGGTGTGATAGCCAAGAACGGTCAGTTCCGTTTTTGCTCCTCGCCCAAGTTCCTATAGGAAACTATATCTGTATTGATTTTTGATAGATCTCCTTGGCTCCGAGGTATCATATCCTATTCAATACAAAAAGGGTCCTAGCTTTCCTAGGCAACGTAAAAGCAGACCGTTTTTCCCATTGCTTTTCGACCTGTACTTGAAAATCCAAACTGATCGACTCTGTTGTAATGTTCCAACAATGCGGAGGGGCTTTAGATTTTTCACTGGAGAAACGGAGAGAAGTAGCGAAAGCAGCGAGAGGGGCGCTAGATTCTGCTTAGGTGAAATGTGTAGGGAGGGGGGGAAAGTTTCTAGATTTTCTTGTGTGTTGAAAATGAGGAAAAAAGGGGGAGATATCGGATTTGGGGGGCTATATTAGAAGAACGTGAAACTGCTGGCGGAGGATCTGGTTTTTTAAAAAGAAGAACATGGTACCATTAAAGGAGCTGAGGAAGAAGGGGGGAAACACAGAACAGTAGAAAAATCCAGTGCTGGGTCGGTGCCCAAAAGCTCTGAAATAGCATTTCCATGTGAATTGAGTGAATGGATGGTCATGTCGGAGTGAGGGAAAGAACAGGAAGAACTTTGGGGATGGCCAGCCAGCCAGCCAGGAGCTTTGCTTTAACTTTTGCATGGGAAGGAAGAATCCCAGCTATAACTTATATGGTCTTCGCCCTCTTTCTCTCTCTCATTCTGCTTCACGGAAGCAAGGATCACCGATTTTAGTGATGCTAATGTCTACTCTGTGCTGTATGGGCGACAGTACTGTAATCTATAGTGAACGTAACGCGAGTTACGGGCTGCGCGAAGTAGATGAAAGATTTTACATACAATTTCGGGGTTGTGGTGGACTTTTCGGGGAGCCAAGAAAGTTGTTTAAACGAGGCAGCGAACAGTTTGGGAACTGTGTCCTTTTTAGCCGAAGACAGGTTTTAGAAGGCCACACTGGCGATGTTTAGAGGAAGGTGATGCCAGAGCAAGGAAATTTGGTGTCGGAGAGAAAAGTCAGAAGACCAGAAACGAGAGAATAATGAGAAAGTGGTCATTATTGAATGTCACGTGATGAGGGTACGTGCGTTATTGATGGTCAAGTTCCGGAGCGCTGGGACCATGCAGCTTATTGGGTGTTGGAAGTTAACTGGTGCATAGCACAGAGCTGGAGTTTAAAATGGGTAAGTCCAACTAACATCGGAAGTGTTTTCGAAAATGACTTACTGACCTGGGACTCGCGAATCTCCATTTCGGACAGTAATGAGGTGCATCGGTCAAGTTTGCAGGAAGAGCTGTGAAAGATGAGCTAAATTTTGGCGAAAAGGAAGCAAATGCGAGAAAATGCGTCGAGTTGGGGAAAAGAAGCCGGCGCATTCCCCAGCCGTCTACGACTCCACGCTTGCTGCCGCAACTTGTCTTTGCTTTCTTTTCGTCAGCACCGTCATCATCATCATAACAACATGATGGTTACTAATGTGTTTGGTGTGGGTTGAGACATGTGTGTAAGAAGCCCGAGCAAACACAGTCATTAGTTTTTGCCTCCCGACCTGTGAAAGGTTAATGATTTGAATCGAATTCCCCTCGCCCCCTCCTCCAACACCCTCTGGTGAACCGTTGGATCTACCACTAGCCTACTGCCTGTTCTAATATGTAGTAACGACAACTTAAACAGTTGGGAAGCAAGTGTCTGTGGTTGAAGCTGGTGTTGCCTATAGCATGCTTCAACGTGATAAAGCTGCGATACTCCGTTTAGGCATTACAAAAGTATGGCTGATGATCGCCGGGCCTATCCCTCCCCCGTATCAGCCCCCGGAGGAAGCTAGGGATTGCGATAGAGCTATCGGAGGTGTTGTGTATTACACACCGAGCTTAGAGGTAAAATTTTAAAGCGGGTGCCGTGAAAATGCTTCTTTATGTCACATGCAATTTTGGCGTCCTTTCTAGGCTGCCATAATACCGGTATAGAGTTGCCTAGGAGGCAGGAAAATTCCCAGCGTATCACCAAGGATTGATTACAGTTCGGCAAAAAGATGGTTACCGCAGCAGAAGTTGGTTCTGTGAGCCTTCGCTGAGCGTTCTCTTATCCTGAGCGTCCATGGTCCCCCATGGACTGATTACAACGTCGTGTTTTAAGAGAATGATATCGAGGCATAGAGGATCTTCACTGTGTCAGCACACCACGTGCTTCTCGATCGCCTCTATGTTCTATTCGCCTGGCTGGAGACTTTTACTCCAGCACGTAGCCCAGATGAAAGAAAGTCGTGGCTCTCACATCGCATATATAATGCATAATGATAGTCTTACACACGCTTCTGTAGCCAGAAAGTATAGTTGATCAAGTCAAAGAAAAAAGGAAGAGAAGTCTTCAGAAAGTACTTTGCACGTGGAGAATTTATGACTGGCCGTGTGTACTGGAACGTCATAATGGAAGCATGCAGTTGAGGTAGAGAGGCATAGTTAAAGTAGGGAAATGAGAATTGTGAAACAAGCCGGAAATAAATTGTTGTGGGGGCTGTGGAAAAAAGGCTCTTATTTTTTCGGCAACGGAGAGAAGGACGTCAAGGATTAAGCCAAGCGTGAATCAGATTTATCCATAGCGAAAACATTCCCTCTCAATGTAAACTCTTTTGTCTCTATGGCGGATCTAAAGCCTACGTGCTCTCGGGAAATGAAAAAAAGTAAAAGCCTTGAAAAGTTTACACGCACGATCTGGAGAACGGAATTTATAAATAGTGAATTGTGAATTCATTTGTGGAATAAGAATTTGTGAAAGCTTGGAAAATCCTTCTACTGTAATTTCCATTATTGTCTTAACGATTCGAGGGGAACTAGGCTCCTAAAACGGTTTCCCCTTGCTTTTAATAGTTTTGTAGCCCATGTACATAGACAGAGAAGTTTCCAAATGGAGCAACCCAGAAAAGTACACTCATGACTGAGGACAATATTTCTGGGAGAAAACCAGAGGCCTTCATTAGAAACAGTCTCGGCTTCAAAACTATCGTGCTGGTTGCAGTTTTGTACGAGGGACTCGGCTATATGGGGGGGGGGGGGGCAACCATGTCGTTAGCCATGGGAAGAAATTGCAGGGTTTCTAAAGTCTTGTGAGCGTTGTCAAGGTATAGATTGTGTGTATGTACTCGGGCATGGAACTGTGCGTGCATGCGTCCTATTATGATTTTTGCTGAGATCGCCCTTGGACTTGCGAAAAGCCAGCGAACAGCAATAAGTAACTCGGAAGACCGCGTGACTTGATGTTGAGCGTAAAATAAGAGAAAAGTTCACATTGACCTGCTTGAGGTTTAGTAAGCATGTGGCAAAAACGCTAATGGAGGCTTCGTACATATCCGCTAGCAACTTTGAGAAGGGAACGCTTTGCTCGGGGTCGAAAGGACGGCTAAAAACTAGCCAACATACTGTGCACCTCAGCTCCCAGGACTGACATGTCGACAATCATGTTTTGTTTATTTTTCAACCGTTCCAGGTTCAAGAACATTATTAATAGCCTTCCGTCGCTTTTTTTCATTTAACTTTCAAGTCGCCGTTATAACTTTAATTTATTCTTCCCAAATAAATTCAGTCTTAGACATCTTTCATAAGTTAATAAGCCTTTTGAAGTACAGTGTTTTGGAAATTCACGGTAGTCGTTTTTCCCTGATTCAAATTTTTATATTTTTACAAACTTCATAAGTTCGTACTTCTTTGTAAATTTGTTATTTTTTTTATTTTATATCCATGATAATGCATAAATTGCATTTGTAAATAACGTGTCCATGGATATAAATTGTCTAAGTTTTCTGACTTAAAGTGCTGCTTGGTTGCTGGAGAATGTATGTTTGCTTTAGCTAGGAATGGTGTGTAGCGAATTGTACAATTAGAGTCCGATGGTGACGTCAGTTGAGTTCTTCCTAACATGGTGTGTATGAGCTGCTTCAGCGTTCTTTCGTTCCTGGAAAGGGAAAAGAAATATTATTAAAACTCCGGTTCAGGTGAAGGAAAAAGGGGTCTAATTAAAGCCTCTGAAAGCTTTGGCAGCCTTGGCATTGTTATTATTCTGCAGGCAGTTATTCCAATGATGGGTTGATGGGTGGGTGTAGTCTTCCTTGATGGTTCCAGTCATCCTCGACATGAAACCTCCATAGGCCTTGCTGAGTCGATAAAGAATCGTTCCCCGGCCATGCCTTCGTTGGCTACGGACAAGGGTTTCAACGAAGGAAAAATGGAGGACGGAATTATTCAGCAGTGTTGAACGTGAATTTTGAATGGGGCGACGACGTCGCAAAGTTGATAAGCACCAAGGTATTTCGCTGGGTTCCTGTTGTCCATGCCTTCCATTACAAAGCCGTGGATTGCTGCGCTGTACCGGGTGATGTAGCCTTCAGGAAAGGGAATGTCCATAAAACGTTGGAACGAGTATTGAACGTGGAAAACGAAACCGATAGCAGCCCCGAGTTTTTTAACTGCACTTTTTCCGCCTTTGGCCTTAACTAGCCAGGATCTGCTTGCAGATTCAAGGGAAACGCAATAGCCAGAAGAAGAAAAAAGAAAAGGGATATACAGCAAGAGGCTGTTTGCTGCATCACGGGTGAGTAGGGTCCCTTTTTTTCTGCATCTTCGCCCCACGTGGGCTTCTTTGATTGCAGGGTTGCCTGTGGAGCGATAATGACATCAAGGTTTTCGACCAACTCTATTCCAGAGCCTAAATCATTTCTCTTTCTATACATTTTCCGCCGAAAAATATTCTGCTATCTTTCACTTACTTTTGCAGAGAGGCCGACTTAAAACAGTTTGTTTCGTGCACCGAGAGTTTGTTCACAATTTGGTTATGTTATGTCTCCTTGCATGACTATGAAAATCTCCTTGGTTTTCGGGGAACTCTGTGCTGTACCTAGAGCCAAACCTCTGCTGTATCAAAATCGGTAGTGCTCTAGGATTTCGGTTTAACATAAAGCTTCACTCTGGGGAGTAACATTGGATATTTCACGACTGTCATGGTTAGAATCGTTTTGTTGGCTTCTTAAATGAAAAAAAGCAATGACGAACGGTTTTGGTAATAAAAATGTTTAAATGAGATGAGCCAAGTCTCTTTCCTGGTATCTCACAGTTTCATCTTCTTAAATGTAAAAAAGCAATGACGAACGGTTTTGGTAATAAAAATGTTTAAATGAGATGAGCCAAGTCTCTTTCCTGGTATCTCACAGTTTCATCTTCTCGCTAAGGAGTTTTACGTTATGAGCCAAAATGAGTGTAACCACTCGGTCTCGCAGTGATGCTTTTCCCATAACGCGATTTTTCCCTTGCAAATAAATTTGCAAATATCTTGAGCGAGCGTACTGTACTTGATTTTCGAGGCAAACCTTGCAGGGAAAAGCGAGAGAATTTCAATGGGCTGGGGCAGAGAGTTTGAGGAAGAAGGAATTTTGTAACAAAAATAAGGAAAGAGCTCACATCGTGAGAACGTCTTTGAAACTTTGGCGAAATGTTGGCAGGGGCTTAAGCAAAGGAGGAGCAACTTGGTTTAATTACTCCTGTCCGCTCCCGTTGACATTCCCCAAGCTCGTAAGCTTGCAGACTCCCAGAAACAGATACTTAGTGGATAGCTGACGCAGGGGAAAAGCTTTTGCCCAGTGAGGTAAAGCTGCTTGGGATAAGAAAAACACCCGAACACAAAGAAAAGGGGAAGAAATATATCAAGCTGGTGGCAAAGGGGGTCGTTTTTTAGCTTGCATGGAGGCAGGCAAAAGAAAACTTGGCCGAGGTCGGAAGAAGGGTTTGAAGGAATGGGAGTCAAAAGAGAGAAAAGCTGAGGAAGCATCGTGACAATTTACATGTAAATTTCTCATCAACTAGTCTTGCGTCTCTCCTACTTTCCACACTCAATCTCCTTCTTGTCTCGTTCTTTCGTTTTCCCCTTCCAATTGCCAGCTAGGCCGTTTTCGTGTAGTTCAGCTTCACGAGCTCGAATGCTCAAAATATTTGCAACAACACCTCGTCAGGGTACTTCTGTGACTTTTTTCGCTCAGGGAAGTAGCGTGGATCTGTTGGAGCCTCTTCGCGAAAAAAAATAAAGATTGGGTGTACGTAACGTACACTTACGTGTTAGCGTCAGTCAGAAGGAAAGTAATATATGCGAAGCTGTTTCATGGAAAAGAAAGTGATCATTCTCTAAGGGAAAAAAAGTTCCAAACTCTGGCGAGCTATTCAGATGTGTTTTGGGGAGAAAACGGTTCGAGATTGAGGCCAGGAGCACGGCGAAGCAACGTTGTATAGGCCCCCATGCCCCTCCTTTTAGCTTTTTGGGGTGAACTTTTCGCTAGATTTAGATTGTATTTTGCTATCCATGGGCGAGTGAACTGATGAAGCTTGGAGAGAAAGTATAACACGCAGCGTTCTAGGCGCAAAAAGAAGAAAAAAAAACATGCAAAGGCTTAAACATTTATATAAGGGATTCTGCCATGCGCCTGATAAAAAGTGGAGTTTCGTGTTTAGAAGATCGGGACTGAACGCCCTGAAAAGTGGAACTCAAGGAGAAGAAGGCAAAATAGGAACCGTTGCAAAGGCCTCCTAGGAGGTTTATAAAATCATGCAAAATAAGCTGGAAAAGGACAAAAAGGGAGAAAAATATAGACGAGTTAGTGAGCGCAGCGCACGAAATGCTTGTGAATCTGTATTGCTAGCAGCGAAAAGAACTTGAGATGTAACAATTACCAGTTGTTTGGCAAGCCAAAGAGGAGTCACATAAGTGAGGCTGGGGCTGGGCTTATGCAAAGCTTACTTTCCACCAGTGTCTTTGGGCGGGTAAATAAATCAATCGCTGTTCAGGTAGCGAAGGAATCCGGGAGAATACGACTTACCAACGAATACGACGCAAAAAAGGACGACCCAGCTTTCTTTGCTGTACGGCAAACAGGTCACTAGTTTTGAACGACTTGTCCGTTTTCTTGATTTAACCATTACCGCAAAACGCAATGTCTAATTAGGTGGCGTGGGTCTTTGCGTGAGGCAAGTCCATTACCCTGCCCGAGAAACAAATTGCATCCTCCCACTTTTTTCTATCACGCCGATTACGTCAGCATTACACCCAGTCCTATAAGCTTTGCAACTACATAAAGGATGAGCTGATAACAACGCACACACACATACAGAGGAGAAAAAGGAACTGTCCGACTCAGCAAAGTTGCTGCATAAAGCTTATAGCATGATGTCATGTACAAGTTCTTGGCACAGATTGTTAGTGAGCCAAAATTCCACGCTGATAAGTCAGTTGAGGCACAAAAAGAGAAAAATTCTAGGGAATTCTCTAGCGGCAAAAATACAACACTCAAAGTTTCGGTTAAGAGAAGAGGTAAGCCTGCCTGTAATCGCGTTCAGCTCAACACAAATCCTTCTTTACTACGATTGATTCAGGTCCTATTTTCCAAGGAAGAAAAAGCAATATAGGCAGTACAAAAAAGGGGAAACAAATAAAATATGGGAAGAAAACTTTATTTACTTTAGCTATGTTGTCGTTCTGTGTTTAACAAATGTACCATGACTAATAAGGTAGGCTTTATTTCTTCTTTCCAAGTCTAATAGACCTAATGGAGAGAATCTCGGCCTCCTCGGCTAACCTACAAGCCGTTTCTAAACCTTCGTTAGGCAAGATTTCTAGGGGTAGGTTATTACATTGGGGGGTGATATATACTTCTCTTAAGGGTGGTGGGGTGCATTAGCTAACCCAAGAATGTGTGGCAAGGATCTTCAATGGGGTGGGGTGGAGAAACTGCTGCTATGGCGGGTTATGTTTTAGGGCCGTTTTCTTGGGCCCCGTAGATATGGCATCTTAGAAAGGTCTCCAGGTCGAGCCCTGTAGCAAGTCGGAGTAATAACATCCATGCGAAGCTCACTGACACGGAAAACAAGACCAGAAAGTAAAGAAAAAAGTCTCTAAAAATAAATTTCTTAGCCTAGAAGAAAGACGAGAAGAAGACAAAAAAAAAAAGTTTCGGAGAGGCAAGCGTTTCTGAGCTGTGATGGGCAAGCTGACATTGAGCTCAATATATGTCCACACACGCCACAAAGCTCTCATATCAAGCAGACTTTCTTCGCCCTTTTTTGGGAGGATCGTCTTGTCTTCTTCTTCTCTCTCAGTTTCTCTCCATTTTTTGCATCATCTAGACTTTCTTATATGTGGCTGGCGTGCCGTGTGGTATATCTACTCCTCCTCTAGATCCTAGTCAAGTTCACGAGTCAGCGCTGACGCGAGCAACTCCTCGGATTAAAAGGCAAGAAATCCGACAGGTCCAATTAAAATCTGCCGTGCACTTTTTATTTCAGCCTTGTCAGACAGTTTCAGGTGCATTTGCTAGCACTGGCGACTTCTGACGTAAGCGCCTTTTGCTCTCACCCCCCTTCATAGCCTACCCGCCTTAAGTCTAGCAAATTGAAGTCATATTGCGCTAGACGACAGGAAGGCTTTATACACTTATGCTGTTAACCGCCCCCATGTTTTTTTGTTTACCCTGTCGGAATGTTATGGCTAGGATCGCTGGCGGAATGCTGATGTACTTGGTAAAGGGGGCTGGGGTGGTTGAAGGAAAGGCTCCTAATGCAATTAAGGGCAGGACAGGAAAAGTTAGGCCTATAATAGAAAAGAGTGGTTATACGACTGTGGCTGGAGTTTCATTGGCGGAAGAAAGAGGGAAAAAGGAACCTTAAGACCTAGTTCAGCCGGGACAAGTTTTTAGGCCTGCCCAACCTTTCTTGTCCCTTTATAGTCCTCTCGTCGTACAACTGACGACAGCTGTACGCAAACGGTTGCTGACGGAGGAAAAGTTTCAGCTACAGTGGTGTAGACCTTGTCGGTGACGGAATCCCGTCAATTTTGTCAGACAAGCCGGGGTCCTCTCTCAGTCTTGTATACTTTCCTTGAAGGAAAGAAAAAAAGAGAGAAACAGACGCACACTGTTCTCCCGAGTATTTTTTTAGGGGGATGGGGGTGTTGGGAGTAATAAAAAATGGAAACTTTTGTGAAAGATGCGTTAGGATGAAAAGCCTGTGCGGGAGAACAAATAAATGCCCAGAAGAGCCCATTTCCGCCCAGCGAAGACGTCGACGACGTTATCATTATGGCAGGCCTCGGAAACACGTCAACTGTTTTGCATAACGGCCAGTTTATTCATGTGTGCCGGATTGGAGACGCTGAACTAAGCGAATGCAATAGCGCCGAAACCTTTCTCTGGCCCCCATACCCCTTATATTTCACGTGCATTTCGGGCACTTTCAGTGCTTCATTTCCGCCAATTTCCATCTTCGCGCGTATGTGTGTTGCAACATGCTAGATTTGCCCCGAGATGAAAGGAGTGATTGAAAAGGAAGCATAACATCGACGACAACAAATGTGGCTTTGGGGACCCAGCCGCGGTGATTGTTGTGTTACCCCCGTGGAAGTGTGTAGGGATGTATGGTAGGGGTGAGACGAAAAATTTTTCGCTGACGGATGGAAATGATAACCGGCATGGTTTTAAAGGGGAGAACCCCAAAGTCCAAAAGCTATAGAAGACGGGAGAGAAGCAGTAGCACTTGGTTATCGCGTAAAATCATTCTTTCTCGTCATGGAAAGACCTTCTGCCAGAAATTGATTGAGTGGAACACTAAGCTGGAGAGTTGCTCCGCGTATGCCTAGCAAAATAAGCGAAATGGGCACCAAAAATTTCCCAAGGCGATGAAAAACGAGACAGGGAAAAAACAGCTAAGGTGGGTGGAAGGAAGATGTATATTAGGCCAAAGGTTATTCGCGGTTTATGTTGCGTGTGGTGTTTTACAAAAGGGATTTGACGAAGTCTAGTCCTTGGCGGATAAGTTGCCCCGGTTGTTAACGAGTTCATCCTTGCCAGCATGTCTCACAGTTCGCTTGGTGTTGTCATTTTGTATTCTTCTCATTCGGAGAAATGGCAAGAGCAATAGATGGCACCCACCCACCAAGGGGGAACTTCCTCTTCCGGTATTTAGCATTGGCTAGATACGAAAGACGGAGGGGGTTTTCATTTAGAATTCTGCGAAATGAAGAGTTGTAAGTTATCAACCTTTTTTTTGGAACCCGTCCCATAAAATGTGTCTCCTTTCTCACGAATGTTGCCGGTGCATTGCGCTATGCCAACAAACTGGAGATCAACAGCAATGTAATTTGCTATAAATGGAACTCCGCTACCTTGCAAATGGGTACGTTGCATTTTTACAACATCCTTTGACTGGAACTTAGTACAGCGGGTTGGCTTTGGTTATGCGTGATAATAATTAAGATTAAAAGTCCCTTCTTTCGTCTTCTGAGGCCCATCACAGGAGGTCTTTTTTCATACCCGAAGGTGATAGAAGGTTATCCAGGCGGATGTTCAGGCCATTTTCTTTCGTTGCAGGCAGCAGGTCGTTTTGAATTCAAAAAGTCTTGGCTGGGGCCACACCTGGCTAGCACCACATGATGGCCATTTACCTTATGTTCCTTACCTTGCCATACGGCCGCTGGCCTTATTTTATTTCACTCTTATTTTACGGTTGCATGGCGTAAAGTCGTTTTTTAAGACATCGCATTGGAATCAATACTTTTTCCCCTATCTTCTTCCTAATATTGTTCGAAATTCCTTCCTCATTTTTCAAAGATTTTTGTGCCTCCTTAATCTAAGGATATGTTGAGTGCTGGATAAGAAGCGGAAACCCAAGAGCTCATGTTGGACTCTATCTGTGCTCTTGTCAGTGACAAGATAAAAAAGATGCCGTTTTCTAACCGACGACAGAGCCTAATTAGACCTATAGACTGGGTTTGTCGTTAGATTGCAGAAAAAATATTCCAAAGTCGTTAGAAGCGATAGGGATGAGGGGCTTTAAAAAATTAGAACGTCACTGGTCAAGTGCAGTCGGCCTATCTTTTTGAAAAACGTGCCACTCCTGTCTGCGGCAGATAGACTCACGTGCCTTTGAATAAATCAGTCTCTCATATTTCCAACTTTCCTCGTTACCATGGTTGTAAGAGATTGATTATGGAGACCTGGGATTAAGTCGAAATCTGTGTTTGCACTACTGCTGCTGCTGCTGTTGGGACGTCCCCGTCAAGGGCGAAAAGAAACTTGATACGTGGCTCGTTTTCTATCTTTATATTCAGGACTATTGATCTGGAAGTGTTATAGCAGCATTGTAGCCTGAGCTGCACGGTCCGTTATAGGGAAGGAGTCCAAGGAGGATTGTTGGAGGGTGGGTGGCTATAGCGATTGTCAAGGGGACATACCGCTACCCTCCGTTCTTTTACACGACAGGTATATGGCAGCAATGTAATTTATGAGGCTCCCGAAATGGCTTTGCCACTGTCTGTGTCAATGCTACACCCGCGTCAAAATGGGTTTGACTTTCCGTGTTCATTAACGCCTTGCTGCATTGCGTTGCTCGGATGACGTATACATTGTCCACCAGATGCAAACGCAGCTCATTGACTCCCTCTTTTAGCTTCCCATTTACTCTCGTATATGCCTTTTAGGGGTACGAAGTCCGAAAGAAGGCGATATCTATAACTCCCCACCTTTGAACCGTCCCCGAACAAACTAATCTTATATGCGTTAAAGGGACCGCGGTACCGTAACATTTTGTTCTTTAGAACCCGGAATTCTAATAAAAACCATACACAGGCCCTAAAAGCGCTCTTTATATCGATGTAGTGTCGTATATTAGTGTCTCCTACTGTCATAAAATATGCTCTGCTATGAAATGTATTCAAACCAAATGTTCGCTTTTAATATGATGCAGTACTAGTTAGCATAACATTCAAATGGGTGTTTATGTCATGCAGTAGTGTGTCGGTGATCTCTGGCGGTCTCTACGCGTCCGACCTCATTTTGCCCAGGATACCGAATTCGTGGTGTTATGGCGTTGACTTCGCTGTATGAGGTTTGAATTTTGTGGGTACGTAACCCCAGCAAAATGAAAGAATTAGTTTACAGCGCTGCGAGGACATCACTAGTGGCGATACGTTATTGCGTCATGTTGTATAGTATCGGCTTTCTTGCGAGTATCACTTGCCCTTTTGCTCACCACAGCAATGTCAAAAAAG
The DNA here is from genome assembly GCA_022885665.1 of Triops longicaudatus. Classification (NCBI taxonomy): domain Eukaryota; kingdom Metazoa; phylum Arthropoda; class Branchiopoda; order Notostraca; family Triopsidae; genus Triops; species Triops longicaudatus. Next base: position 1,039,877 of record JAGQDJ010000024.1, read on the forward strand.
AGCGCCCCACGTTTCTGGTAACAAAACCGCAAATTTATATTCGCCGATAAGGTACCGAGCCAAGAATATGCCACCACAAGCTAACGCTTGTTTGGCAAGTGAAAGAAAAGTGGCAGAATACATTAGCAAAATGTAATTAGGAAGTAAACCGCATACCAAGATAGCAGTCGTTTCGTACTTTCCTCGTCTGCTTCTGAAAAGACAAAAAGAAAGAAGAAACCTAGAATGGCTTGCCAATTTCCACTTGTCAACACCGGCGTTTCGTTGGGTGTGGGACTGTTTTTCTCCGTTCCTAGCCTCGGCCTCCAAGACCCTAGCCAAATTGGTAAGGGGGTGTTTTCTAATGTGGCGTAACTATTGAGATCTCCTGGCATTTGTTGCCCCTTTTACCTTAAGCTTGTCTTTGCCAAGTCCAAAGCTGTTGCCAGCCAACTCTGTCCAGCTTGGACTGTAAAAACGTTGCGCTCCGCCCCTTTTCAATTAAAGGTTCTCAGCCTGCAGGAATATAATGATCGCCTTTTTCCCCTTTTTTAAGCAGTCTCGGACCAGCAAGGCCGCAATATATGAACCATTGTTGTTGTTGGCCTCGGGAATAATCGACCAAACTATCTGCGTGCAAAAAGCCATCAATTAGTTCCAAACGCAATTGCCCAGGGAATCACCTCCCCCACCCTTCCGCGGCGCACGCGAAACTCCAGTTTGTGTAAATACATGTCGAGTCAAACTTGAAGCAGAAATTGACACTTTAGATAATCAAAAGCTGAGGAATTTATGGCGAACGGGTGAAATAGCTGTTGCTATAGAAAGATACAGCCGTGTAAAAATTATAGTTGGCATAGATGGTTTTGTCAGATTAAGATAAAACAAGAAAGTTTTCCTTTCTGTACGGAGCAAGTTGGTTGTTATCAAGCTATAAAAGTTGTGTGTAAGTTATGAACCAACTCCAGTGACGTTTTTGTTATGTTACCCAAGCCTGGGATATGGCCCACGAAGATGTCAAGGATTTTTGACTTTTTGACTAGCCCAGGCAAGTCCGAGATTGTGGTTTTGTGCTGTTCGACATGTAAGGCTGAAAATTTGATAAGCAACCTTTTGGGTGAAGCCCCCCGTTTTATGACCTACATAAATCAACCCACCATAAAAATCAATCCCTAATTAAAAACTCGGACATCATCCCCGAAAACTTGTGTGCCTCATTTTTTTTTTTTTTACCTTTCATCCGTCGTCAAGGTCTATGGCATCTTATTTATTCGTGTTCGTTTTCTCCTACTTCAACGTTGTATGTTTGGAAAAGATGTTGGGAGTACACTCCCAAACAGTCAATTTTGTAAATGGTAGGTTCTGATGCGTGATCCTCACAGCCCAAGAGATGATTATCTAATCGTTTATTTAATTCACCCGAACTCTTGCTTTTTTTTTTCTTTTATCCTTTTTTATGGAGTCCACAGAAAAGAAATATTTCGGTTGGGAATGTTCGTCTTGTTCAGAGAGAGATGGTATAGGACATTTGCATTTAGTTTTCCCACCTTCGGCTCAAAAAGGAGGTTGGAGCACTGCGTGATCATCTGTAAAAGAATACGATCTAGTACCTCAAGGTACATTACTTCTTTGGAGGTGAAAAAGGCGAAGGGCATAATTATTAAAGCAAATTGCGTCCACCTGGGAATGACCTAAACCACGCTGGCCAGAGTTGGCCAAAATGACAGGTTTCAGCAAAAGGCTCTTCTTCTTTAGGGTTGTCATGGTAGATATCAATCAGTTGTCAGATCACTTTCCACGGGTTACACCTAAGGACTACGGACGACTATGGACGGAGCTACGCGACCAAGAGGCCTCGGAAGACCAGTTGGGGTTTTTCCCTTTCGGCCTTGTACATGCTGCAGCTCGTCATGTCGTGTTCGTCATGTCTTCTACCTATTCTAACGGAGCCCAGCGCCTTATTATGCTCAGGGAAAAACGTTTTGAGGGGTTTCCTTCGGCTTGTTCAACAAGAAATTAAGGGCCCGGGCCCTTGGAAATCCAACACCCCTATTGCAAGTTGTTGACAACTCTTGAGGCAGTGACAGCATGTTTCAGTTGGGAGAGACAAGGCAAGTTTTTCGGCTAAAATCCCTCTTTAGTTCGTTCACGGTACTCAATTCCCCACCGAGTACGGTAAAGACGGCTGAAAGCCGCGACTTGCACAACAGTTTTCCTTAATCTGAATGCGTGCACTTGGAGTAGAACACGTAGAAGCTCGAACCAAAGCTTGGGCGAAAAGGTTTCTTAAAGCGTTGGTTTCGGGATTAAAATGAGCGGGACAGCTTTGGGGTAAAGAAAACGCTACCTATTACTTACTTGATTTAGGTTATTTGACTTGGTTCCTAATAAATAATAGAGATAAGGTCAAGTTTGGAAGTGAGCCCAAGATAACGCTGCGATTGATGTTCCGGATTGAGGTCATAGTGCCTAAACATTTCTTCGTATTTCCCTAAACTAGGTGCTAATTTTCCATTCTGCCACTTGCGAATTTCCCACGTTGGTAATTATTACAGGTGTTTTCTTCTTATTCCTATAAAGCAATTGAGATCGTCTTTTCTTTACCTCGTTTAAGTGCATTTAAATGCATACCAACCGCTCGCTGGCGAATTAGCATTGGAAATGGCGCGAAAAGTTTCAGAATGATTCCATGAAAACCATTAAATGCTCTTTGGCACCTTTTCGATAGTTATGTTGATATTAGTTATACACATTTTTTTTCACCAAAACACTTCCCAAACATTGTTTTGACAATTTTCTGTGACATTTTCGGAAGCAGAAAAGAGCAACTCCAACTTTTGAATTTCCAACGTTGATCGCGTCAATATTATTTAATCGGTTTTACGTATTTCTGCACTAAAATGAATTTTTCTTACATACAACTGATGCATGGTCGAATTAATTTAAATTTTCTTGGCCGATTGAAAAGTTTGGAATCATTGCAAATTTGCAGAAGCAACCATTTTAGAATGTTGATCACACATCTTCCGTATTATGTAGCGTAACTTTACTGTCAACAAAGTTATCAATTATATTTGAGTGTGTTTGAAAAATCGACTTCGAAATATTCCCATGGTATTAGCCCATACGCTAGAGGGAACACAGCGACTTAAAGCGACTAATCTAATTGCCGAAACGGAGTTTAGCCAAGTTACTGTCAAAAGTTGGATCCCAACAGAGTACAAAGTTGTACATCATTGAACTGTCCTACTGGAATGATCGTACGCAAGGGCAATATTTGCATATTTTTAGGCATAATTTGGATTTTCAAGTCCAAAAAATGGGTGGAGAGCGAGGGAGAAGGTCAAGGATTAGTTAAGGATTGGAGATTTTATAGCAACGATGGCACCTTTTTTTGGTGAAGGGGCTTTACAAGCTGCCAGTGGGGGACATGATTGCTTTGCCTCTTTTGGATTTGGGGGTATTGTAAGGGGGGACGGTCACATACAGCGTGAAAAACATGGAATGAAACATGGTTTTTAAGCTCTAAAACTCTAAAGGAGACCTCGGCTGCTGCAGGTCCGGACCGGGGTGAGACTTAATAGGCAGCACTAGTACAATAGTTTCGTCATTTGCGGTACACTACTCCTTTAGAGGAGAAAGGGATCTATGGAGGACAGATTGATAGCTTAAAGGCTGGAAGCTGTTAAATTTCGGGGACAGAGAGAGAGGGAGACGGACAGAGTTGGGCCTTTGCACGTGGGCATGCTGCTTGGAATTATTTGTGTTGTTGTGGCCACTGGTATAATGGATAGATTGGGCAATGACATCATTAAGGCAAAGGAGGTATAGTATTGATTTCATGTACACAGCGATGGTACCGGGGACTTCCTACCCGCAGCTAAGCTGGGAGTTCTTTGCGCTCATTAAAAGCTGTTGCTTGGGGAGGAAGATGAGGACTGGGAGGTCGTATTATACCTACACACATAGAACCATTTTAGCTGTCTGGTGTGTGTGTTGTGTTTTGAGTTCAATGTTCCAAAGTACCGAGTCCTCTCTCAAACGTCGCGGTAGCAGTGCTAAGCATAGTCTTTAGGGACCTTGGACATGTATAATAAAGGCGAGAAGGAGAAAGGAGGGTGCAATTACAGCTCCCGCAATCTTAGATTCCCTTCTGCTGTCAAATAAGCTCTGCTACCGAAAGCTAAAGCTTCAAGCCGGAGGGTCAGAAATCTCATGTTTCCTCCAGGTTTCCCTCATCCTAACTCTCTCTCTCTCTCTTCTGTCCTGTTTTCCTTCCTCCTTCCAAGTCTTGTCAAGTCTAGCATGGCTTTCGTAGTTTGCAATCGTAAAAGATCCGTTCCTCGTTTTGCAACCTTCATTCGATACGAGGGGAGTAGCTACATTACAAAAGAACCAAATCACTCCAGATTTTTATAGCATTTTTCATTTACAAAAGTCACTAGAGATTTGTTTGTATTTTGCTTATGTATTTATTTTTCGTATTTTTTTTTTACATTTCAAGCTCATACGCTCTGGCCAACTTCTCAGGAAAAGGATATTACTATTGGTTTCAGAAGTGCATTTTTATGCACGTAGACACAGAAGTGATTTGTGTTCGCCTGCCTTGGAATTTGAGTCTATCGATTTGATTTACATAATAAAGTACTTTTTAGAGCTCATCTTTTTCTTTGGCTTTCTCGCGAATCGTGTCTTTTTGTATTGGGAAGAGCAAGATTTTCACTGTACGGGATGTGAAGTTTTGAAGCTGAAAGGCCGACAAGGATTTGGTTGAAAGAATATCTTTAACATCAGAAGCTCAGTCGAAGTATGCCTTAAAAAATGAACATAATTCTGGGAATTTTTCCGCTGCTAGACACTGCGATTGTGTCAGTGTGGATCTTTTCCTTTTCTTTTTGCTTCTGTCACTAGACGCTGCTTTTCTCTGTAAGGCAGATTAAAGTTGACAGGGGTATTGAATTCTAAATTGGGCGTCGGACACATATACGGCCTATGTCAGTTCAACAATCAGAAAAATGCTCTTACGTTCAGTACAAACTAGCGAAAAAAATTAGGAAAAAGGAGTTGGTCGTTTGCTGATGTAGGAATTTATGTTGAAAATTAATATAAAAAGTTGGGATAGGCTTCACTAACATGTTCAACGTTTTTTTTCGTTCCGTCTCTTTTTCTTACTGAACAAGAAGACAGCATCACTAATATGTCCGACACGGTGCATTGATTTCTGGCCAGCGAGACGGCTACTTTTTATAGTTAACCAATAGCCAAACTGTAGGCCACTGATACGCCTAAGTCTGACGAAACGATGAAGTAGAATGCGGGATCTCTCTTTGATTTCCCCTGGCTGGCCTTCGTACTTTTATCAGCTCAACGAACTAAACCACGCCAAACCTCTCATTAAACTTAACAGCTCGTATTTAGGGAATGTCTCGTGGTGGTTGTGCATAGCAAGCTCCAGTACCGTTTTGTCAAAGATGAGCTTAGGAATTTCGCACTGGCAAGTCAAGCGAAGTCCGTGTAACCTTCTAGAAGGAAAAGGAAAGTTGTTGGTCCTTTTACTGCCGCCAGTACTGTAGCCCTACAAACCCACAGCCATCATAAGCTCCAATCTCGTTCGCTTTGCTTGGTTTTTAAATCTCGCGATGACATGATAAGACCAGATGCCTTGCCTTTTTGCCACACATACCACCTGTCGGGGTTCCAAAAGTGGGGAAAAGAACGAGGGAAAGGCTAGCGGGGCTATATACTTTTGTTTACAAACTGATAAGAACTTTTCAACCTTCAGCCTATAACCGCATGTTTGCCCATTTGCATGTTGAAGACACAGCCATGTAAACGCAGACAGTAACGGCTCGACTCGACGCGGCTTCTCCAAGGGCTCAAGGTACTAGTTAGGCCTGTTATAGAAATCATTGTCATTAATACAGTCTTGGCAGCCCCATGACAACCTTCTGATTTGTTGCCCTTCTCAGTGTGTCATAAAAAGCTAACAAAATTAAGCTCCCTAGCTGGGGCTTATTGCACAGGGAGGAGAAAACATACGGACGCTTACAAGTGCACGCTTGAGTTAAAATCATGGATTATAGGAAATCGCGAAGGGACTTAGGGACAATGTCTTGTACAATCTCTTTTGCAAAATGTACAATTTAAGTTCCAAAAGATTTATTTAGTGTACTAGAAAGTTCGTTAATGCGTAAGAGAATTCTGAGAACATTAGGGCAAAGATGAGATAGAAATAGCATTAAATTATGACTACGAAATGCATTAAAATGGCAAATAAATGCTTAGGGTTGATACTCCCGTACAGCGAAAATGCCGTATTCTGAGTTTGGCGCCCCTCATACGTTGATCCGCTGTCAAACAAGTCCAAACAGGACAGTTTTTGGCCCAAGGTGCTTTTTGCTTGCACGTTGGGTGGGCGGTGAACGATTGAGGTGAAATTGAAGAGTGAAAGAGTGAGAAAGAGAGAAAAAATATGCGAGATAAATAAAAAGCAGCTGGCAGCCTCCCACGTTCGGATTAGCGATTAGTTGGAGATTGAGAAGACGACGAGATCGATCTGCAAACTCATTCAGCTTGATAGGTCTATTACAATCCAGCCACACATTACGAGTGACGAAGCTTCCCGTCGACTAAAAAGAACTGTGATATGGGAGCGGGAAATTTTGGTAAAGAGGAGGACAAAGATGAGACAGGATTTGCTAACCTAGTTTCTTTTTTGTTGTCTTTTCAGAACTGATGCAACATTTTGGCCTCTTGACAGATCTCCAACAGTTCCCGGAAAAGTCATTCGAATATCTATTAGTTCATGCTCTTTTGCAATGACGGTCAAACGAGGAAAGATTAGCAATACTGGAAGCAGTTTTGGCGTCCGGCTGAGAGGTTATTTTAAGTTGGACAGTGACGAGCTTATAGTGTGTGTTTCTCAGTAATTTACTGATTACTCTTTCGTCCAAGCAGCCTTGCCTTGTGTAAACTAGGATAAATTCGTACTTAGAAGGAAGTTTGCACGTTTGAAACCTGATAAGGTCTTGAGTGGGTTTTCCACAGATAACAGTTCCTTCTCGGTCATAACTCTTCCCTGTGGTTAGCGTGAAACTGAATTCCGCGATGGATTATGAATAATTAATTGCGTCTGGCCATGGACTTGGGAAATTTTTAACCTATTTTACTATTCAAATTTGTCACTTATTAAAATAAGAGTACTGAGTTTGTTATATGAATTGTCACGTGCTAAATGGAAGAAGTGCGGGTTCCAAAGGAAAGGCAATTAGATTGAGACTTCAAAACGTCCAAACTTGAGGTCATCGAGCAACCCAAAACGTGAGTTTGTAGTTTCGCTCTTTCGGTTTTCGTGTAATGCACCTGACAACGTGATTCAGCAATTGTGGGACTGGACACACGAAAAGAACGTCCAGTTAGACGATCCTTGAATAACGTAATAGGGAAGGCCGAACATTCCTGCACCCAACCGAAGGCAATTTCGTGTTCCTTTACGAATGTCACATGAAGCACCAAAAAAATCTACATTACAAGAGTTTTCTTATGGTTCTTTTCGTTGCTCGACTGTTTTTTTTTCTTATTTCTTATACGTCAACCAATCCCAGGAATACTTCGGCCAAAAAGAAGTAAAAAAGGGTACTGGACCGTACCGTCGCCATACTACGACAAAAAATGTTACACACAACCATTTGTTAGCCTGTTTCTTCCCCAAAGGGAAATGAAATAGACTTAAGCTATAATTGTCTAGCCTAGCTAGTGTAGGAGCCAGTAAAAATGTTAGATTATTCTTCTCATTCGTTTATTAGCGAGCTTCTCCAATTCCTGACAATCTCCTTTACGCTGATAGATACTCAAGCGTCGTAACCAAGAAAGTCTTCTGAGACATTTTCGTTGTCCTGGAAGGGGAAAAATAACAGGAGAAAAAAATTACATAGCTTAGTGCTTCCGTTGCCGCTTTTACTCTTTTTTCCCCGTCTGTTTCATTTTTGTCTTGTGTCGCGCGAACAAGAAACGGAAGATCGTTGAAGACAAATTACTAGGATTTTGCAATGGAGCAAATGGTTTCGCCACTTTCGGTTAGATCGCCATCGTTATCCTCATTTTTTTTTTTTCTTTTTTTGTAAATGCGACTTCCAAACTGGAGCAAGGGTTAATTTAACCGTGCGGTACTATTACGCTTACCCAAACCCTAAACGGGCATGTGATTTTCAAGTGATCCCCAACCAGCATTTTTTCAACATTTCGCTCAGTTAGAGTCATTAATTTCCCGAAGCCGTCGATTTATTATCTGTCTCCTTTAATTGCGCTGGAAGACACGCTTTTATTGCTGAGAGACCTATTTGGCATGGGGTTGATTAGGGCAAATGACTTTGAAAGTTTGCCCTTGGTCGCTTAATGAGAAGTTCCCACCCCCCTACGAACCCAGCTAACTATGTGCTTTTTACATAGGCGAAACACGGAAAACATTTCCGAGTCGGCAGAAATAAGTGCACACGTAACGTTAATGTTAGAAAAATGGTTGTTGGCCATGTGTGTGTCTCTGTGTGAGCCCGGTGGCTCTGGGATCCCCACGGCAGCCCGAGTTATTAGAAATAGCTCCAGCTTAAGAAACAGTAGTTTTCAAGTAACTGGGACTGATTATTGTGAAAACGAATGCTCCTACATGTGTCATGTGTGACAGTTGCAGAGAAGAAAACGCCTTTCCCATGAACACTGTCCTGTCACATTTTATGAGGAGAAACCAAGACTGTAAAAGTGCCAGGGAGGGGGAGACGAACCGACGCCCCTACCGAAACCTTGCCTCGTACACACTATACGAGGCCTATAGCAACGCAATTTTTTTTTTTTTTTTTTAAAAAAAAAAGAAGTGAACTATCAGCCGAAGTTAGCTGACACGGCGGAGAAGTCTATACTGACTGCAGCATTGCAGCTGAGGGAAAACGAGGATATTTAGTTACAGTTACGCATGAGTAATGCGTAGGCATGATGAACCCGAGAATGCATGCTCCACACTTACCTGTCTTGTCGTCCAATGAAGACGAATGAACAGAGGATGTGACAGTTCTTTTTTTTAGCCCTGCCTTCGCTTTTATCGCGTATGATGAGTTGAAAAGGTGATATTCTTTTTTTCGGGTTAAAAAAAAATAATCTTAAATAGCGTGCCACTTGGCAACGCTTTAAACAAGTTAGGTTCGTTTGCTGCTAACACAGCTTGATAAATGGTAATGAGTGCTCTGATTAAAGTTTGATAGCGAAATTCACCCCCTGTAAATTGCGATTGGATCACGATCCTTTTCGTTACACATGTTGCGTGCTGTTCGTGGTCTCGCCTGTCAGGGAATGGAATTAGATTATCGCGTCATTCCCCACATTGCATAGTCTGCAGCTCCTTGTTTTCTCTTCATTTTTCTTTTTTATTCATTTTTGCTGTGTAGTCAATTACTTATTGCGCGCTCACCTCCCTCGTTTGCTTTGGCGGAATACTTTATGAAATAACACAATACCTTTTACCTAGCACTGCCCACCTGCCGTCTCTTATCGGTTGGAGCAGCTTTAGGTATATGAGTATCGCTAAGCCTGCCGTATAAAGATATATTCTCCAAAAAACGTCTACTGTTATGTCTTTTTTAAGTTCATTCGTGGTCTATAATTTCTTCCTTGGCTCACATTAGCGTTACATGTAACAGCGCATAAGTCAAGTGCAATTTTAGCCATCAATCCTTTGACTGTCGTATAGAAAGGTTATATATACATAGCCCACGTGTGCTGCGACATACATGCTGATCTTTTACCACTTGGGACAGTAGTGCGGAAGCCTTAATTAAAGAGTCTATCACACATTCTTTTCACCACTTGGCAGCAATACTTTCACATTTTTTTAAGGTAATGTTAAAGGTAAGGGCGAGTTCGAATATAGACAAGTATGTTAACTTGTTGCCTCTTTTAATGCCTATGAATATTGTGCGCACAAAAACGTGGCACGTGGTATAAAAGGGTCCAGGTTTATGTAAGAAAACACACAAAAAAAGTTTGGAGTGAATCGTTGAGGCACACCTGCTGGGAGTCGTGGAAAGCACGTGTGCCAGTGCAATCAAGCGTATAAGGAAAGAACACATGCAAGCCTTGCAGACAAACAATCTTCTCTATAGCTTCAATCTCGCAGTTTGGGCCTGAAAGTTCTTCTAGGCTCTGAAACTAACGAAATTCGACCTCGCTGACTTGTCTCTCTCTTGCTCCGTGTGTGTCTCTCGTCTTATTACATTTCTGTGGATCCATATTTTCATTAGTTTCTGCTTTCCGAACTTCGGGGTGGGGGAAGTTTTTTATTATTATTATTTTATGTCTTGGAAGGATCTTGTCGAATACCCAAGCGTGCACCCACATAAGAGTAGAGAAAAACGTCCAGTCTCGAGGAATTGGGCGACAGTAGGCTTTGTACCATCTTCCCAATCTCTCTGATTTTAATTTTAGTTCCATAATTTTATCTCTCGTATTTTAATTTTATTTCCGTGGAGGTAAACAGGAAAAAAAAAACACTTGTTATTGTCCTCGACTCTATTCTGTCGCTCGGTGGCTGTCTTCCTCGCCCTCTGGTCGATTTTCTCCCTTTGCCTGGCTCCCTTCTCTAAATTGCCTTTTCTTGTGCGGTTTCTGTTTGCTATAAGGTCCCCAAAAAACTCCACGGACGCGTCTTCATCCACTATTCGCGGGATTGCTACGTAACTATTTCATTGCGACTACAATGCGGGGCCTGGTTGCTTGTCTTTTACTTCCCCGAGTCCCTTTTTTCGTTCTGCCTGCCTTTTAGCTGTTGTGTTGCTGCTGGGTAGACCAAGATAAGCCAGGACAGATGTCGTATGACCATATATTTCCTGCGTCTCCGTCCCGGTCATAGCGGCGCACCACACGAGATCCACTAACCACTACGGTCAAAAAGACAAGCAATCGCGAGTCGTTCCACAGCACTCCCGGCTTGGTCTTGCTTGTTCCTTGAGTCCGAAGTCCCTCCACCGATGCCGAAAAGAGATTGTTGTGTGCCAGGATCCTGCGTAAACAAACATAGGCATAGAAAAGATAACTAAAGACCTGTTTTTTAGCACATGGCCTTCTTGGGAGTTCACTTTCCGCCTTTTGACGTAATGTGGATCTGTTGAATTTTCAAAATACTTTTTAAGTACCTTCATATTTTTTTCTTTGCATGCAGGTGCCAGTGAACCTGTACCTGGGTATACCAGCATTCAACGAACAATCCACTTTTCCCTTAGCGTTTTTATGTTGCAAGTCCAGTAGTCTCGTCCGTCGATATCAATTACCACAACGAGTTTTGGCTGCCCCACCAATATGCAGCTCTCTAATATGGATAAACATTCACGTGTTCTTGGCACGAGTTGCATTCCATTTCAAAAGGGAGAACACACACCTGCCCTTTTTTTCTTCGTCCCAGGCCAATTATCGGGCAAGCGTATGCAAGCCTAGTCGGCTTAAGGATATGAAAAGAGAGGGTTGGGCAGGGTAGGGTGGAGACAAGGGTGGGGTATAAAAGAAGAAATTTGATTAGCATGCAGCAACAGTCTCCGCGACACGTGCACAAGAGCCCAATGCGCAAACTGGGGCCTAATTGCTGATTCTAACTGACTTAATTGTTTTAACATATTGTAAGAAAACCGGTTTACCCCGAAAACTTCCTTTACGATGAAAACAAGAAAAGAACCAGAGCTAAAGGAGAGAGACTTTAATATGAATCCTTTGAACGTGAAGCTTTTCAAATTGGCATGGCGTGATGAACAAATCTAAAGAGAGAAGGTCTTAGTGCTTCTCCCCGTCTTGCATTGCCCAAAAGACCAGACGACTTCTCACAGCTGAAGGACTATGAATACCGTCTTTGAAATCCCCCCACCTCCTCGAAAATCTTTTCAAGGAAGAAAACTTGGTCTGGGGGCTTCTTCTTCACCGGTATATAACTCTGGGGCTATGCCCACACAAAGTTGAATAGAAAAGCCTCGAAACCTCCAGTCAAAGTAAAAGAGCCAGCAGAGAGGGGAGGTCATATGCATTGCATTTGACAGAGAAGAAGTAGTGAAGCCCACCGGATGCTGCTGCCGTTTCCTTTATATTACCGTATTGGAAAAACTTGCTGGCTGCCAAGGCAGCCAGAGAGAGTGAGCGAGAGCGGCTCAGGGAAGAGTCGGCTCCAGTAACCCCCAAATCTCAAAGCCAAAAAGGGGGAAAAAAGGCATTTCGCCAAAGAAAATTGTCGCATGTTCAACATTTGAGAGGTTTTAAGAATCAATAGCAAAAATCCAAACTTGGGACTTCCTACCTCCCAAAATCTTGCAGAAGAAAACGTGTGGGAAGATGTAAGTACCGGCATACCACCGTGGCATACCATTGTAGCCAGTCTTTCCATTGAAACGTTTGGTTTTCTTGTGTCGATAATAGGAGCAGAGGATTTTACACAATTCTTTAATTTCCCCCGTAGTCCCTTACTTGCTACTCTTTTTGTCCTGTCCGAACGCCGAGTATCTACAGTCACATCGAATACCCTTTTTGCAAGACTTGTGAGATCTGGGAGTACTTTGGAAAGTGAAAAAAGTCAGAGTCAGAGACAGGTTTGTCAGCCTTTTTAGGGTTTCGATTGTCCATCCACTATAGTCGAAGTCTTTTCTAGTTTTTGTGGCTGGTTCAAGTGATTTTAGCAAGGCAATCTCCCAAGCCTAAATCTGCTCTCTGCTGCGTATCAGGTACCGTTTCGCTATCAGGAAGCAATCTGCTGGTAACTTTCCTTTTTTGTGCGTGGTGGGGCCAGGGTTCTTGACAGTCAAGTGGCTCGAAGGGAGGACGTCCAGTACTCAAATCCTGGGGCTGAAACTGATTAGTGCTAAAAGTGCAAGCCAAACCTCTGTTTCGGGAGGACCAGTTGAATGTTATCTTTAGAAGCACTCGCTTTGAATGCTCATAGGAAGGCTGGAAGAGCCTAAGCCTATTGCTAGGGCAAGATGCACAGCGTAAGCAGAACAAGGTGTCGATAAGCTCCAAAAGTTCATAAATATGAGGCCAGGTGAGGATTTATGTCGCTGGATAGCTTATCGATGGAACTTGACAGGCGGCTAGTACCCCATAAGAGCCTTGACAAACAACTTGCTGCTTTATCTCCCGAGCTTCGCAAAAAAGGGCGAAAATAGCTCCATTCCAAAGAGTTAAAAACAAAACTAAGACATGCGGAGCACTCGAGTTACGATTGCCCACGTTGGGCTTGGAAAATTTACAGTAGGCTAGGAGCACTGCAAATACTCAGCTTGCTGCGTATAATCATAAAAATTATTTTTGGCAAAATTCTCACTGGAAAATAATGGCTATTGTGAAAAACCATATATACTGTACGGCACGTTTAAACGAACGAGTTTGCTTGGTTTATTCAGTAAAGTGAGACAACTTTTTTAGTAGTCTGACTAGGAAAATTGGCGTTAGTCTAACTACTGAACAATTCTCGCGCGTCTTGTTCGCGGAATTGCATAGTAACACATTCTGGAATCACGTGTTAGTACGCGGAGTACAGTAAAGCCCGGAGGTACAGCAGCCTGAAGCTCCCGTGGGTTCTGAGGACCCAACTTCCATCGCAAGTCCAGCAATTGTACTTTGGGCCAAGTTTTTGGATCCCATTTTTCTTAATCGAGTTTCAAGTTTGTTCCGAGTTGTCCATGACAGTACGTTCCGTGCCCGTGTTTGTTTTTTTGGCCAGGAATATATTGCTTACCCCCTTTTCTTCCTGTATTTGCGAAGTCCTTGGCCATCTTTGCTTTGTGTGGGTTTGTTTTTAATTCCACACGGTTAAAGAAAATAAAAGAGAAAAACACGTCAGGGACAAACCCGAGAACACCAAAGTCCCAAAAAAAAGGGCGAAGTTGACGTGAATTGGACGATAACCTGGAGAGAAAAATGGCTGTCATGTCCAGAAAGAAGATTTCCAAACATTTCATGAAAAGAAGCGCGGCATAAGAATGTGTATGTATGTGTGTACCGGTCGTCCTGGGTCTTCCATAGCCCTGTGATTCCTTTCGCCCGAACCTTCCAAAGCTTCAGACCTTCCAGAACCTAAAAACCCTTAAACGTCTCACTGCTCTCTTCGCTGGAAAGAGTAATACTCCCCGTTTGGTTAGATCGGTTTTCCTTTTGGTTAATAGGAAAATTCCATTATATTTTTTTCGTTCCCGCAGCTGCTACGAGGTCTTTCGTTAGGCTTTGTCTGTTAGCCTTCCATTCGATATCCCCGACCACAGAAAAAGAAAGCTCACGAACTCCTTTAGTCGGGCTTCGCTTATCAATGGTCTACAGTACAGCAAGCCATTTCGTAGTTAAAAACCTTTTTTTATTCTGTTTCCGTGGATAATAGCGTGAGGAGACGATGGAAAAAAGGAAAAGGAGGAAGATTTCGTCGTTTGCCGTACTGATATGAGTCGATCGCGTTTCCGCTAGCTGGACTGACGCGAGAAGGGTCATGCTGGGTCATCGCAAAATCCGCGTATGTGTATACAGAACTGAACATTTGCGTTCATATGGCCCCAAAGAAAGTGTCCGATAGAAGAACGAAGCGTGATGGTAGGTGCCAAGTACTACAATTGCCGCGGCTAACGGGGATGGAAGAGGGAAGACCCATAGCGAAGGCAGGAAGGGGGGAAGGATGTGAGTCGGGTCGATAAGGCCACACGTTTCCTCGGCATTCGTGCGGAATGTATTTGGTAGGGTTTAGGTGGGGTTAGGTTTAGCGTGTTACGGTGCAAGGGTGAGAGAACTTAAGGCAAAACGCCGTCTATTCCACGGCTTTAACCCACGACAGAGTGAGACCCGCGGAATCTTTGAAAAGGCGCCAAATCAAACAAATCCAACCGTCGTCATCGGCATTCTGCCACTTAACTACCTTTCTATGGCCAAGTCAATCTTCCGCGGACTGTGCTTGCTGTAGTACCGTGTTGAAGTATTGGATTGAGATTCTCAGTGGATTGCAATTTTTTAAGATGTAAAAGTCCTAAGATTTAAAAGATTTAAAGATATTGTTATTTCTTATCAAAATTTTATACTTGCTAGCTCGACGTGTGAACTTCATGTAAAATTCTGAGATACGAACATTCACATGCTGAGGCTGGAGGGAAAGTTTAACATAAAATTTTGACTCCTATATGAATAACGCTAGAAGCATTTACATGATCTGGCAAAATCTATATCGGACTAGCATAGCTATTCCGTAGTTTTTGGATTGGCACATATTTTGAGAAATGGGCTACAATCAGAGTAGAAAAAGTGGAATTGATATTGTTGCACGTTCGCTGAACCAACGTTGATTGAGCGCAAGCAATCAAATGAGATGGTATTTATGGATTATTTCTTCACAATTTTAAAGGCTATCCGAGCTTGGCATGCTTTCGTCATGTTTTCGGGTGCACTACTTACTTATTTAAAAACTAGTCCACACAGTTAAATGGAAATACACTTGTAAGGACAGTGAAACGCTAGGCTGATCCATATAGAACAGTCCCGCTTGAACCTAACGACGTAAGTGCATTTCTTTTGGCCGACCTTCCTGCCAATCCTGCGGAAAAGCATCAGCCTGAGAGAAGATGTAGCCCCGTGGAGTAGATTTTGTTAACTCTATTGCTCGCTTCCAGTCGAAAAGCATTTTCGTTCCTGTTGGTGGGTAGAAATGCAAATGTTTGCCGGGCTTTTGTGTTCTTTTTGCGCTTAGGAAATAGCACTGCGGTTTGGGGTGGATTGGGGGGGGAGGTAATGTATTAGAGCTCGTTTAAGGAATTCAGGAAGTTGAGCATGTTTCGTCGTGGCAGTGCCTGTTTCTGGAAAAGGTTATGACCAAGCAAGGCAATATTGGGTCTAGCAATTCTGATGCCTGAAACTCGGCCGTTCTCTGGAATGTGCACGGGTTTCTCTAACAAAACCCACCAAGTTGCATAACTTGAAAGAGGATTGTTAGGCGGAGGTGGAGTGAGGGGGGGGGGGNGAGAAAGGAACCAAATGCGTTAGAGAGGCTCCTTGGTACAATATCGGCTTTTCTACAGGAGTGAATGTTTCTTCTTCTTTTAGTACCAAAAAGTCTCCTAGTCGAAGTTTTTATTTGCCTGCACTTTTTGAGAAATTTTCAGTTCTTCTACTTATTTTTATCTCGCTGGGCAAAAGTTTGAAGATCATAGGATTTAGATCTCACTCGTGCGGCTTTATTTGCCATGCTAATGACATCAAGTTGAGTCTGCTGTTTGTTTATCCCTTGTTGAGTTAGAAAAAAAACATAAAACCGACATTTTTATAGAGCATTAAGAGAAGTGTGAAGAAATAGTAGAATAAAAAAACGGAACGTGAAGGGAATCAAAAATACAGCAGCTCCTTGAACAAGTCTAGATCTAGATTTAAAGCCAATTTAACACAGTAAGACGACGTTCTGCGTACGTCTCCGTGAAAAGCACTTGCCTGGAACTAACTCAGCGTCTTGACAAACGACAGCAAAAAAAACAACCACTTCTATAAACTCCTTTCCTTCTTGTTCAACTTTTTCGCTCGTCAGTCCCCGTACACGTTTTGCGGAACAATTCATTTCTAGAACCGAAGTCATATGAGACATGTATCCTCAAACCCCAGAGTTGGGTTCTCCCTATTATCATGCAAAAACCCACAGCTACAGGGAAGGATGCACTCTATAACGATGTTCTACTGTTGCATTCAATGACAATTTGGGAAAAATAATCCCTAATTAAGGTAAGAGTCGTTGGCTTGGAAAATTATAGTCCAGCCAAAAGCACCCAGGGCTTTTATAGGTAAGAGTTGTATTGTAGTACAACTTGCTTGTTCCTGGATTAGATGTAACGGAAGTCGTAAACTTGACTCGTTTTCTCTTTTTTTTTTTTTGCATGAGATTTTTGGACCCTGTAATTCAAGTAGCGCAGCTTAAGACCAAAGAACATAAGTAAAACTAAAGAGCACAGCACTAAAAAGAAACCGAGTACAGCTGAAAAATGTAGAGAAAAAGCAGCTAAAAGGAACGATGACCAATTTAATAAAGACAAACCACAACTATTACGGGGAGAAAAGGCAAGGTCTTTTGTCAGTGAAATGGTTGGAGATTAGTCAAACTTGCAACTTGGAGGAGGAAATAAAAACCCCGAGAGACATAACTAAAAAATTTCGCAGCAAGGTGCAGTAAGAGTTGGAACGCGTGGTTAAGTCCGCTATATCAGAGAAAAGGAAACTGCAGGTGACGAAGAAGTCCGCAGTGCAGTGTCTACCCTTGGAATCACACCTGCCTATCCGCTGGGCAACTTCCAAGATAACACCTTCTTCTCAACAACAGTTTATCGGTGGAAGGCAGGAGGCAGATGGCGAACCGGTTCTTGTGTCTTTTCAACATTTTTTATTTTCATTTTTTTTTTATCTCAAGCTCGCGCTCTCCACTCACTGTAGCTTGGCCCCCAACTTTCAAGGGGCTATTGTATCAACTCCGTGAAATGCTGGTATCAGGAGCGATAGTTTTACAGGTAATCAGGTTCAGAGTGACATGGCATTTTGCCTTATTGCTCAGATAACACGGCCGATAGCAATACATAGACGTTTGCATGGATGGGGAGAACGGATCCTTGTCGTCGTCACATTGCCACTAGACACTTGAGTGATATTGGGTTTTAAACGTTGGGTCCTTCTTCTTTCCACACAAAAAGAAGAATGTTGCATGCGAGGTGGAGAGTAAACTTGGGAGTTTTCAGAAAAAAAAGCCAAGAAAAGGAGTTTATGTACTGCGATACGAGACACGTTTCTGGCGAGGAGCATTGAAATAGCCTATGTTTAAGTCCCATATCTATTTCGCTGGCTCAAGTACTTCTCAAGTATGGTAGATGCTGCAGAGTACCTCCATTAACGTATAGATCGCAAAGCTGTGGAGCACTTAAGTCGTAAAACACTTGGTTACGAATCCTCCAACGAGTCAGCAAAAGTCCAGCGATCCCAAAGCACCCACCCAACACTAACAAGAGGCATGGGGTCGTCTTCCGCAAGCATGGTCAGGGAGGCAAGCCTAATAGGATAGCATCCACTTGAAGCATCGTACTGAAATCCCACCATCTTACAGTGAAAAATTGCTCTTGAGGGTGCGGCGAAAGAGAAGAGATTTCTGCTTAGCCCTTTCCTAGGGCTGAAACCTCGCCTCACAGAAAACTTGCAAAACCGTAGCACTTGCGTGCCAAAAACCTTTTTAGGGCCCTCGGAAGAACGCATAGGGGAAAGAGGCCGATAGGCTGTGACATGCGAGTATGGAAAAATGTTTGGTTTTTAAGTTTCACAAGTTGTTGTGAGCCCGAAACGTTCCTAGTATGGATGTGTACACCCAGGTATATATCAGTTTGCACCCGGTTCCTACTACCTATTCCCATGACAACGACTCGAGAATAAGGTACTATACTCCGGAGACGAAAAGTCAATTCGGGGCAGGTTTTGTAGCTCCAAAGTGGCGCCACCAGGATTTCTTTTTTAGCCTCTTTTGGAGTACCCAAGAGAACGAGACGGAATGAGAGAAAGAGGTTTTCAACATGAGGCCTTTTGGCAAATTTCAAACGTCGCACGACGTTGTGTGGGCTTAAAGGAAAATTCTCAAACGGCTGACGGAATGATAGAGGCCTTCTATTACTCGGAACCCCGTTGCAGGAAGTCCACTTGAGAGCATTTTTATGAACCCCCATAATACGTGTGTGTGCATCAGACACATCAGATCATTCCGCCTCGAGGTGAGAATCTTGCAAACAAGAGACAAAAAATCGCGCACACCGGCATACGGGACCCACCTCGGTCTCATATGTATTTGTTTTAACGGTTTTCGAGCACCTGCTTCCTGTGACGTTATCTTCGTGTTTTCGAGTCTTCTCTCAATCTTGAATTCATCTACTTTCAATTCTAGCCGGTTCTTCAGAAGTTTTTGCCCATGGCCTACTTTCTTAAAAGCTGTTGCCCTCCGGAATTCGTTGTTTCTTATTGTTGTTAAATCAATCGGCTCTTCATAAAAATAACAAGAATTATAAACGAAATAAAACGTAGCTTTGATCCAGTAGTATGATTTTCGTCCCATGCGACCTCTATAGCAGGGACAGACAGCACAGGACGCGACTTTTGCAAAAATTATGTGGGTTTTCTGCATATTTGGAGTACATATACATTTCTACTGTGTTCTCACGTAGACCCAGCTTGGACTACGTTTTCTTCAACAAGCTCCTTTCACCCCTGGTTACTGCAAGTCTCATTTCGTTGGCAAGTTGCGTGCAATCATTTATGAACCATCCCGCAGCACTGACCTCGGATTTACGCTCGACATTAACGCTCGACTTCCGGGCGTCACGCTAGAAAACTGCTATAGCAGAGAACGTTGGGTCCAACCCAACAAATCAAAAAGGGGGAAAAGAGACGAAGGCACACACCACATGAGCATTAGAAAAAAAGAGGCCTAACGTCAAAGTAAGAAGCGTAGGACAGGCCGAAATTAGAGGTCCAACATCATGAAGATTTCTGTTTGGGGAGTTCTGTGCTTGCGCTTCACCTTCTGTGACCACAAAAAGGCAAAGCAGAGCAAAAGGGTCGAATTTGTGTCACAATTGGGCCAAAACACACCTCCTTTTCTTGTTTACAACAACACAGCAAATAAAATGCCAGGATAATTTGATAACTTTTTATTCTCGGACTAGTAAACATTTCAGGTACGGTACATTTTATGGTGTTTCAGCTATTAAGATACACTATTGGGATAGGAATGGGGTGTAAGTACGTCCAACTATGGTAAAAACGAAACAAGTAGAGAAAGATTTTTCTCTGTGCTCTTTAGGGGCACTTACGGGAGGGTGGGGTATACCCTTCCACCTCCTTTCCCACTTGTGTAAGAGTAAAAATGGGCTTGTGTGCCGTTAGCTCAATCGGAGTTTCAAAAGCTTTAATTTGTCATGGTCTCGCTGAGGTGAATCTTTTCGCTGGTTGACAAGCCCTAGTCGAGTGGACTTGTCACTGATGTATCCAACCACGCAATGCTCGAAATGTGTATCACGCACGATTTCCGAGCCAAAGATAGTCCCCATTCCAGCCGATCACGCGAAAGGTGATAAACTATTGGTGATGGCTTGACATAAAGGAAAGAATGTTTCGTTAGGGACTTAGAGGGAGTAAGCTTCTCAAGATTTTGACCAGTTCCCAACTTAAAAAGCGAAAATAAATGTTGTGAAAAGTCCCACGTGTGTCCCATCTCGCACAACAAAACTTATAAAAGTCACGTACCAAGTCGAAAAGACTTAAAAGATTTCCCGAGAAAGCTAACGAGTATTGCTGTTGCTAAAACTACACTCGAAAGAAAGATTATTAGCTGTATATAGCCGAGTTTGGGAACCATGTTAAGCGCTGTCTCGTGTCTGTCACAAAACGACTTGAAACGTCCATGGTGACGCTATTGACGTCAGTAAACCTTTTGTAACGAGACGACAAATGGCTCCAAAAAGGGGAGAGCAAGGAGGTGGGCGGAAGGGATAGTCCTCTTATTTATAACAGTTCACTGGGGCCAAACTGTAACTACCAAAGAAATGTACACTCCCGAAATGGTGCAAGAAAGAAGCCGAGTTGAAATATTTCGCTAGTTTTCACTCACGTTTACTACGGCTTTTGACTTTTACGCGTCAGGCCAGGTTCAAATGTCGGGGTAAATAAGACAAGCCAGGAAGGCAGCTTCGGTTAAAAAGAAAAGACCGCTAAAGTTTTTTTTAGGCTTTGTTGCCAACTTGCTCTATTAGGAACGTGACAGCCGTGACCAGGAGCCTAGAACCCCCGATTGCGGGCCAGTTGATCATCCCTACCACCCAAGAATAGCCTTGCCTAAAAGCTCAAGGCTTCACCTTAATTAGCGTCTTTCAAAAAGGATTTCTTACCCCGACGAAAAAAATTATTGCTGGTTCGCTTACCTATGCTATATAGCAAAAAGTGGTTTCAAACCACATGTATTTCAGTTACACCTATGCTGGCACCCAATCGTTTTTCTCCCTCCAAAGCATGGCCATTAATAGCGTTTTTATGTGTAAATCTGGGTTTTAATAACGAGAAACCAGTTAAAGCTCAGTGCCGCACACTAACTGTGTCGCAAGAGTCCAAGAGTGCTCGATTACACCGTGGGGAGCAGTGTAATTGGTGAAGGCTTGAAAGCGAAATCATCCCTTTTTTTATATTGATTAACAATGGTACTTATTTGCTGCAAACACGTGTCCGTGCAATTATTTTGTGTTGAACTTAAAGGTGAATCCCACGCCCCGTCTCTTTTCTTTCTGGTTCGTTTTTCAGTTCATAATCCTGGAAATTGTGGTAGCTTGGGGAAGCGTGGTGATTGAAGGAGGGTGCCAATCGAACAATAGTAGATAAAAGCTAGGGAGAGTCTGCGCGGGTTGGAAAGATGAGAACGAGAGAGCTAGTTATTTGCTGGCCAAATCGGCAAATATAACCCCTCTCGCCGTGGGTTTTTAATATGTTGCTAATGCTAAGCCAAATGTCTAGCGACCACCTGCCATCTTCCCTGTGGGCTCTTTTTAAGGAGCTTCCAGCAGTACTGGTGTGCTGCTGCTGCTGTAGCTGCTTTGGCTGGTGCTGTCGTGCTGCTTGCCAGCTCACACACATGCACTCCACAAGCAAGTTTGGGTTAAAACGACAGAGTATGCATGGTTAAGTGGCCACATTTCCTTTTCAGTTTCAAAAGGTCTTGAAGAGACAGTCACAGAGAGTGCGACAGCGACAACGAAAAACGGGAACCCAAAGGAAACCATTGTTGCCAATCTCCCTGACCTTGGTGCTCCCGTACAACCTTTACGACAACTTTGCCGGTCACCCAACTTGAGCTCGACAGCTTTTTCGTCGAGTGCCATACGTACACAGGGAAGGTCCTTTTACTAACTGGGTTTGCATTGAACGCCAAAGGAAAAAAGGGTGGAGGGGTCACTATATTGTATTGTTGAATCTAGGAAGGTAGGTTCGACCTGTTTCAACTCTTCTTTTTTATCGTATTCAGAGAGCATGAGAAGGAAAAAGGTGGACTTGGAGGCTTAGGTGGTAGGGAGAAAAGCGAGTTAAACTTTAATTCCCTGCTGGGATTCTAGCCCGAAAGGGTCTAATGTAGGGCAGGCCCTGACAATCCAGAGAGCTTAGCGTGTGCAAGGGTTTTGAAGAGGATTAATTGAGGAAAGAACTCGTGTGACCCCTCTGATCCAGAAGGAGCTAATCAAGTTACACGTGTGTGTATGTGTATTGGGACTTGAAGGGATAGTAACGAGGGAAGTACTGGCTATGAAAACGACAACGAGAAGGGAGTGTGCACTACGCGAGATAAATTATGGTGCGTGGAACAGGCTCAGCTTATCGGAAATAATTGGTCCGGAAGGGTTAGGTGCTGGCTGGTGTGTGTGAGGGGGCGAGAAACCAAACAGCCCGATGCTCGGGAAATATCGTTCTATGGGACCCACACAACGAGAAAAGTAGGGTTAAAGATAGTCATTGGCACAGCACACATACATACACTTCTTCAAAGAGAACCTTTTTGCTTTTCTGCTTAGTTCTAATCAGCCGTTTATTGTCGTCAGATAGGCGCTTATGCATACATCCCACCAAACTCAGAACCATCGAAGAGTTTGGGGTCCTGCACTCGTGCGGGTCCGATAAGTGTGATGGATGTAAAGGATTAAAGCTCCCAAGATTTGATCGTCCATTAGCCCAGTTCCAACTAAAGGCTTCGTTTTTCGTTATTCCAGCTTTTCAGGCTTAACACGCGGCTTGTCGCGAAGAATAAACCAAACTGTTCAAGTTGTCTTGTTTCCTTTGTCATAATCAGTATCAGAACTGCGAGAAGGGTGAGTGGTGTATAGTTTCGGTGAGGAGAGGGTAGGGGGATTAGAAGGTCTACCAATTCCGAGATTACTAGCCTCTCGGACACCTCTAGGATTCTCACCGTGAATGATAATCAACAAATAGCACCGACAAAATGTGGGGGGGAACATTTTTGTACTGGAGCAATGCTATTAGAAACATAGGTATGGGCTTTCCGTGAACGCCCAGGGTATATACCAAATAGAAATTTGTTAAGGTAACCGGAAATACCAGGTGTTGTCTATGGGTATGGCCTCCGAGCTTCTGGAATTTAATGCGAGACGTCTTTTACGTTTCAGAAGCCCATGCGTAGCTAGCACCTTCTTACCTCTCTGTGTGTACTGCAACGAAAGAAAAACCCCGCTGCTGTTGCCAACAGAATCGTGAGCTGCAGGTAAGACAAGGGTAAATAGCCCTACATTTTTATACGTATCATAAAAAGTGTTAGAAACGGTCTGGTGTTACATGTGACGGGTATGAGGGAAGAAAGGAGTAAAGGTGTGATGCAGTAAGTTAGTTTTCATTAAAGGAGGAAAAAGTTTGCTGGGGTTAGAAGGTTCTCGGAACCTAGGCATTGTTGGGAATGAGCTGAGGCATTGTTGGGAATGGCTCAAGTCGTTCTATGAGTCTCAACTGGCTAAGCTAACAGTTGAACGAAATGGAGTCGAGACTCGGTTGGGTCTTGGAAGGAACAGTAATAGTGCTAGCCAAGTCCAGAGCTCGAATTGTGTGCTTGCTTGCTCGACAATTGCGGTACCCCTTGGACAGTTTTTCCAATGGTTAAAACGACTTAGAAAGTGTTACTAAGGTGCAAAATGGCTGAGAGTGCCTGCTGAGGTGTACGCAGGGTACTAGGGGCTTTTCACGTAGCTCTGACGAAGAAAAACGTAAAAAGCTTCTCAGCCGATTTTTCCTTGTTGGGCTCTCCCTTTTTTCGGGATGTAACTGCAGCCCAAAGAGCTCGAAAAACTATTATTTGAGAGTCGGGTGTGAAAGGATTTTAGTAAAGCATTAGTTCGCAGCTTCGTAGAAATCACGCGTACAATAGCCTACCGAGAAATTAGACGACTTTCGATAAAAAGAGGTCTTTTTCACTACTTTTATGTCAAGAAAAGTCCTGAGGTATGCCAAGTTTAGTGATAAGGCAGGCGGAATTGTTGCGCAGGTTAGAAAACAGCAAGGGGCAGCAGGATTTTCCAAGCACTTCGCCAATGAAATATTTCTCTCTCTTTTAGCCTTCAAAAGTGTTTATCCATGTCAATCGCCAGGGGAACTTGAATCCTGATCGAAATGAATGTTTTCGGCGCAAGTGAAAACGAGAAAAAGAAAACAGAACTCAAAGAAGTTGGTATAAGCAAGACGGATCTTGTTGGTCATTGATACTTTTTCTGTCCATTCTTTTGATTTCTTTTCGAGAAGAAGGGAAATGGTTCCAAATCTTCCCTTGGCAGCTGTCGATGGAAAACGGAACTGGGGCACAAAATGCTCAACATATCATTTCTAGGAGGTTTCTCATTCTATCTTGGATGTCCACCCCAAGAAAAAGAGGAAGTGGTCGCCTTTTTATCCTATTTTTTTCCCTTCCCGACTCACTAGCTAGCTGGCCTTTGCATATCTGACGGAGAATAAAATTGATGTTGCATGCAAAATTACCCCTTCTGTCTCCCTTTCTCCTAGTTGGCTCGCGCGCTCGCCCGCTCGCTTCAAAGCTTTATATTTCCTACTCAAAAGTTAGCCTTCTTACCCACAGCTTTTTTTTTCTTTTAAGCGTATAAAAGTTTTTTGTTCGTTCCTTTTTAGGAAAGCCTCTAGAAAACCAAGAAAAGCGATCAGCGAGCAAGACGTGCGGTTTGATCCATGTCCCCGGCATTTCTCCCTTTATTGCTATTCATATTTGGTTATCGAAGCGATTTTGGCGCTGCTGGTTTTCTTCAAGGAATAACAGCTTACATAACCTGTCAAGCGTACTTTACGCTCAAAGTGTCTCGTAATTCATTGCCTTGCTAGGATCTACTGTATCCATTGATGGGGAGGGCATCTCATACACGGGCCGCTTGGTTTGACGCTTAAAAGTTAAAACATTTCTTCCGTGTTGCAATAACGGGAATTGGAAAAACTTTCATTTTGTAACACCCGGAGACCCAAGCGATGTTTCTTTTCCAATCTCAACGGCTCAGTTTCCAACTCAAGCATTATAATTGTGCAGGCTTTTGTATCTTCTGGAGAAAAAAAAGGAGATGTCGACAAATATTACAGTCCCTTAGGAAACGAAAACGAATGCCTTGTTATCGTTCATACTTGGTCGAAGATGGTGCATTCGTCTGTGCTAGAATGTGGAAAGCAACTTCTCTTCATTTGTCTCCAGAGTTGGAAAGATTATCCATGGAAGTAGCACAGGAAATTTTGGGTTACCGAGAATAAAAAGTAAGCAAAGAAAAATACACCAGACGAGCCAACTTATGATTACAATAAACATATTAATAGTATTTCTATAAAAACGAAATTTCAGCTGAAAGCGTGTTCTGTGATGGCTCTTGTGGCTAAAAAACGCAAACAGCGCTGTAAATACGCATGGCCTACAACGGTTTTAAAATAATTTAAGAAATAATAGCTTCCGCAATGGTATACTGAGTGTTGCTAGAATTTGTTTTACGTAGTGAAAAAACACATCACAGAAATGGTTTGATTATTTATTTTGTAGCTTTATTAAGGAGATTAAGTTTCTTTCTAATTTCTGTAAGTAAACCTATCATGCTTTCGCAGTAGACTTTTGATGTTGTTAGTCTGCAGGTGAAATATAGTCTGACACATTTTTTAAGCCTGAAAGAATTTATAGTAAAACAACATTCAGGTGTGATTTGCATAATTTGTAGAACACTATTATTTTTCGGCATGTAGGGCTACCGACGATCAGGTAATCAATGAACTGTCAAGTTGTACAAGCAATCTTCATGGGTGCAGTTATTTGTACCTTTCTACTTCTGTGAGTATGGAGCTTGCGGGAAGAAAATCGTTTACTATTCTAATGAGTGAAACACAGATAGTCAAGTTACTAATAACACTCCTTGGCCATTCAGCATTGCGTTCGGCGCACAGCTTTCGAGACATGCGAGACAATGAATTTAACAAAGCAAGGCCAAAATTTCCGTATACTGCCATTTTGGATCTGTTTTCTACTCCAGAAAAGATCTTTGTGTACGGTGTGGAGCTTCAAGTCTAACCTCCTCTTTGCTAAGGGAATTTGATCAAAGTTGGATTATTAAAATGCAAAAGCCAGCGTCTTGAATAGGAGACCCGCTATTTTTTTTCTATGTAGTGAGAGATGACTCAAACGAGGGTAGAGACATGTTTATTAAAAGAAGTATGACTAAAAGAAGACGAAAATTAGAAAAAAAATGAAAGGAAATTCGGATTTGACTACGCCATCCCATGATGTGCAGACTTCTTGCTGCCAAATTGCTGCATTACGCAGAGAAAGCGAGCAATTGGAAGGGGGAACCCGTAGAGTTGGCGAGTTGGGCAGCAAAATTTTTCGTGAAGGTAATAGCTGATCTGAAAGCACAGTTAGCTGGCGTTAAAGTGCAATATTCCTTGATGAATGAGCTTCAGCTTTACACCGAAAAGGAGAGCAAAGGGAAAGAAGGCCTTACCCACCATCAGAAACGATGCTGTCAGCTATAGGGTATGTGTAATATCAACCCATCACATTTCTCCTCGACTATCACGTCTTCCGAGCAGTAGCTAGAACTAGTAGTGGTTGCGCCAGAGCTAGTAATACTGGCAATACCAATAAAAGGCATCAATGCTTCACAGATTTGGGGCTGAGTAAATTTTCCATCGCTCAGGTCTTGGCGCTTTAATGGTTACACATTTTTTTTTTTACCTGATTCCCGTTTTTATTCCTTTCTTCCACTAGTGGTTTCCTGTTCACTGAGATTTTGGCTGATACAATTTCCATATGAGAGGTTTATAAAAATGTGAAGGCAGTCGATTTTTTTTTCTTTTATCATGTAAACATGCATTCTTTATTATTATTTTCTCGAGGAGACGTAGCGATACGCTTATTGTAAGTATGCTGTATTTCTCAAGACTAACTATGGCTCTTACTATGCCTACATCTAGTGGAATGGAATCTCGGTGATCAATAGAGGAAGAGAGGAAACTCCCCTTATACTGTGTTTGAAATGGGAAATTTCGTCGTTTTCAACAGATGGGCCCCCAAGACGACCCAAAATGAACTTATTGTTAGTGTTAAAACCTCTCATTTTCGAAGACCGCGATGGTTTTCTCCTAAAGGAAACCGAACTTGAACTGGGTGAGCGAAGCTTGGCTGGAGAGGTTGTCACGGTGTTCTGTAGAAGATGAGTCTTCGAGAAATACAAATCAATGTCTCGAGCGCTGGGGCAATCTACGCCCCAGCACCGAATTTTATACCGTCACGAGGGTTCCAAAGCGGCTTTACCTTGGGTTGGCATATTTAGTTGCCGAAGATAGATTTCACGGAGGAATGGCCATGGCGGTTTTGCTTTCGGCCCGGTTTTCGGTAGGAGGACAGGGGAATCCTGAAACCTTTCAAAGTTTCGTACAGGGGGTCTTTTCTCGACGTACACTCAATGTGAATGCATACAATCGACAATCGACCTAGGGTCGGTCTGGGTCCCCGAAAAGCCAGGGTAATGGGTTAAAAGAAGCGAAACCTGGTTAGCAACAAGATTTAGGTTTCGGGCCACGGTTGTGAGATGGACTGTATACCGGTGCAAGTACAGCGAGTCAGCAAAGGTCTACTATCGTCCCCGAAAGCTATAATTGTGAGAGGCTTTAAATCCCTCTCCAAGTAAAAACTCGGGCCCTCGCCTCGCTGGAAGTTCATGCTAGGTTCGTGAACTTGTGACCCAGCGACCACGGCACCCGGAGACCCCAACAGCAGTGGTCAAAGTGCCTTGACCTTGGACAGTAGGGTTTAAGGCTGAGGGTGTGAAAAGCATGCGAGCTTAGATCAGTTTCTTTTCATTTTCCCCCAATATTTTTAGCCATGGAAGGTGGAAGACGGTCTTGATATTTTCTTCATTTTGCAAAGTTCCAACAGCAATCCCTGGTTCTGAGCTTTCCACAATTTTCGTACCCAATTTGCGGAAATGAACAAGATTTCTATTGACATCTTTTTAGTGAGGAGTGCAGCTTTAACAACATTAGATAGACATGCCACCAACAGATTTTTCATGTCCGAAAAGTTCAAATAATGCCTGAAAATGCAGCTGAACAGCTAGGCGAGAAAGAAAACCAACTTGGAGCCCGTATTTGTCCGAAACTATATGTCCACTCTTGGATGTTTATACTGTTGGGCGGCTCCGTATTCCATACAGAACCCCTTTAGATAAACTTCCGTGGAAACCTTATTCGTCGACCAAGACTATCGTACTCCTGGGATTATGTCGACCGGCCATACCCAAGTAAACAGAAAAAAAATCTTTCTCATAGCCATACAAGTTTTTCTACGCTTTGCTGTACGCTGGCGCCTCGGTTTTGAAAGTTTTTTTTTTTTTCTTCTTTTAGCACGGTTTGGAAAGATTTACTACTGCAGATCCAAAAACAAACGGCCAACCAGGCAATGGCAGTTGATACGGTGCGTCAATGACCGTCTTGGACCTATAGCTCGTCTCCCTGGAGCATTGACCACCACCATTACTATAGTATTTCCTCAGACTTGGCTTTGACAATCAGATTAGGTTGGTCGCGTGGGGTCGGGAACTGACGGTAAAAGAAACTATTCCTCCTTCCTACCCCCGAAGAAGTTAGACGCGAACTGGGGGGAAAGTAGATACGGTGACCCTTTAAACGATCAACCCAGACGACAAGTCTACCGAGATTTTCTATTTCGTCACGTGAGTTATGAAGCCTACCAAGGAAATGTAGCAGTGGAATGTGAGCCAAAGTCTATGATCAGAGAAATATGCGCCGCTTCTTTATAACATAACTTGTTAATTTTGTCTTTTTATATCTACCGTACAGCTGGTTGTGGTTGCTAGTGGCCGTTAATACTAAAATATGAAGGTACGGTCATCTTGGGCGTTGTTTTTCATTGAATGCGTGTCATAGTAGCGTGTGTAGTCGCAGTGTGTAGAACGTTGCTTAATCAATGAAGGCGGCTTATGGATTAGGCGTAAGTATACGCAAGGACATGTAGTATTAGGAAGCTTATACCGTCTAGTTGGTCAACTTGGTTTATATAATTCGCAATAAATTCGCAATTCCCTCAGGATGGACGAGAGATATGTCACGTGATGTATTCTTTTTATCACAATACATGCCGCGGTTGAATGAGGAAATCGGCTCATAAATAGTGCGAGGGAAAAGGAGGGTTGGGGGTTGCAGAGTGCCCCCAATGATTGAATCAATTCAATATTGCGGCCCTTTTCCTTTGCAATGTGGCTCCGAGCCTTATAAGATGCATATTCGAAGTGGAAGCAAGGGAAGAAGGTTGAGGAAAGGGAAAACGATAAAAAATAAAAATAAAAGCCCCTAGGCCCCCGGCCGGACTCCTCTGATTTGATTTGGCAAGAAAGATTAAGGTTGCGGGGGCGAAAGTGGAGGCATTTCTGACGTGATAGATGGCTCAGGATGTGTTGTTGGTCGGCAGATAGCAAGAAATATCTGAAATGGGTGGTGGTAGTGGTAGTTGGTGGGGTTGACTTGAAATTGTCAGTGCAGCAGAGCTTGACCAACGTCCGTCCTCTTCCTTAGCTAGAATAACATAGGTTTAGCGGGAAAAGCCACATCCTGAACGGACTGAAACATTAGAGACACGCACTTCTCATTCGGGGGTTTTTGTTCCTTTTCTCCTTTATTTATAGGTTTAGAGGGGGCTAGGTGGACATTCCAAATGATGGAGATAGGAAGGAAGGAAGGAAGGAAGTTCTGTTCACGCAAACGTATTACCATACGTAATGGGAGTTAGGGAGGCACTTTTACTGCATACTGAGTGCATAGAAATGACACTTGCATGTTTGCTCACCTAACTGGCCTATAACTTGTCAACGTTTCTTTCTTTTTATCCTCATAGTTCCCCCTGTTTAGAGAGATAGTCGGTGAGCTTGGCTGTTCCAATCGGTGTCGTGCTACCATTTGGCAGCTACGAGCACATTGCACAGTTTCTACGGCTACAGGTTTCTATGTAGGTCGCATAAAAACTGACGTAGTGAAGTACAGACAGGACGTCCGGTGATCAGATTCAGCATCTAACGTGTCTATTCCCCTCTCGTCGGAACCCTGATATTACCTGTCCTTGGACGTCCCATGGTGTCAGCATAACTTCCACCGCCTTAAACATACCATTTAAGCAAGGAAGTCTTGGGCAATCGTTTCCCGGGTCCGGATCGGATTGAGGTTTTTTTTTTAGGATTCAAACCAGCTTTCCATATGCCGCATGCTGTCTTGCACGATTGAAAATGATCGGTAAAAGGGGAAAGAAAAAGGGGTGGTAGAAGTAAAGATTACTTCCTTTAATAGCCCATGCCAGAGCTTTTTAGTGAGAATACCTTGCCGACACTGCTAAGGTTCAGGTTGCTTGACGTGCAGGCTTGTCTTCAAGGCACCATTCCAAAAAGCCGGTACTTCTAATGTAGATCGCCACGTTTAGGCACTGTCGCTTGACTGTAACTTTTGGACTTGATGAGACGGCTTTCTCGACCAAGGCCTCCCAAGCCCACTTCCGGCGCATAAAAAAAAGAAACACGTTTGGTCTAGCTTAATTTCGTATGTTGTCGTATATTCTAGACGGTACCTCGAATTTGATACTCCTGTGATAAGAGGAGGGAAGCTCTCTACTTATTAACTCCCAAGCAACCATACACTGCATGGGCGGTTGAATTGAGGCCTCCTTAATGCTGCCTTACTGCAAAGGTCAAATAGTACAGGACGATAGAGAACAGGCCGTACTAATTATCTAAAGATGGAAAGTTGGCTACGTGTCTCAGGAAGGTTGTGTAAAAAGGGAGGTCTCACATAAGAGAAAAGTGAATCGTGTGTTATTATTATTTTGGTACTTCTCTATTATACGCCCCCTGAGATGGCAATACTAGTTTTTTTTTTTTTTAGAACCATTTTGATTTTTCGTTAATGAAATTTTTGTAGTAGGTAGTTTTGGTAGAAGTAGACAGGTTAAGACTAGTATGGAGTTTTCGCTAAGAACTTTAACACATGCTAGCCTAACCTAATGTAACTGAACTCAATCTAGCCTAAACTAATGATACCTACCAAAACTAAGCTAACTTAAAAAAGCCACTGGGCGTATAATAGAGAATGACCTTCTTTAAGATAGAGGGACAAATGAAAAGAGCTGGGAATTCTTCACAATGCAAGGGTAAGAAGACCGATAACTAATAGCTGAACTCGTATGGTATCCTTCCAAACGAGATATTTTGGTTATGTGTCTTCCACACAAAGGATGGAAGGATTTAGTACAGATTATTCATTCCCCATTGGGAAGGAGATTTTATTCTTGTACTTTTGTTTATGGATCCTTCCGCTGATGAGAGGTAAGACCCGAGGTGAGTGGTTTGGACTTGAGTCATCTGTTTCACTGTGCATAATGCGAATATGGTTCCTGGGCTTTTTTTTTTATTTTAATTGTTTGTTTAGCGTTTAATGTTTTCGTCGTCTTTATGTTAGTGGAGTGTTGCTTTGAAGCTAGCCGCTTGTGTCCTTTTGCGCTCCCTTTGAGTTAGTATGTTACTTGGATCTAGTGTAAATAGAAAACCTCGTTTACAGACTTTAATTGAAGATTGTTTGGTTCCCAAGTGATAACTATGAGTAAAAATAGGCGCTATATCCCTAAGGAGGTCAGAAAACGAGTTTAAACTTCTGGAGCGTAAGCACAGTCGCTCTTATGATGGTCTCAAGGCGTCATTTTGTGCCTGAAAGAAGACAGAAGGGTTGGATCGGTTAGAGATAACAAAGTAATTTCGTGTTTAATTGGTTTCTGAAAAAGTGGCACGAAGCCAACTTATGTTCTAAAAAGTTTTTCTTCTCTTCTTTTTATTTTCTTCCTTCGCTATCCATAGTAGATGTATAGTCATGCAAGCATCCGAGTAAAGCTTAGCGATTTATTACATCCGAAGAAAGTTCTCTGGCTTCTCACAAACCGCATACACGAACTGCAGCGTGATTGTCATGGAGATGCTGATGTCAGCATCCTTTCGCATCATTATGTTGATGGGAGACTAACAATCACGATAACGACATGGAGGGCGACGCCGAATTGTAAAGATGACAATAAAAAGAAACGACGAGGGCTACCATGGTGATAAGGATTAGCTGGAACGCCAACCAATGCCGGTTCCTGCTCCATGCTGCCCTTGACATATACAACAAGAGGGTAGTGGGATGAAGGGTAGGGTTCAGAAGAGTACTTTTTGCATATGCGGGGTGCAATGAAAGCTATTGCAATACTACCCCAGAACTATAAAGCCAATCTCGGATGCTGTAATTCTAACTCCCTCTTCAGCGTAGTCCCATAGTACAGCACCGTATTACCGTATGGTAAGACTTTCAAGCACGGACATTATACATTTTCAAGCCGGACGCTACAACTCGCCCCACTGACGGTACCGGGATGTTTGAAGCGAACCTTGCCCACTGAAACGGACAAAATGCAAAAAAGGGGGGCGAGGGGAACAGTTTTTATTCATATGCAGATGACGGTGTTTGTGTGCATCATTCACCGACAGTAGCAGCTCGAACTCTCACTCGCGTCGTTTTTCCTCTCTCGACTCTCAAACTATCTCCCTTATTGTTATTGGGGCCCTTGCTAGAGTATTTTCCTTCAATTCTTCGCCCTCTTTACAAATCCCCTGCTCCTTTTGTCATACACTTCTTACAGAAGACTATTTTTATGCATGTATTTTGCGCGTCACTTATTTTTCCTCCCAGCGATCTTAGCAGCTATTCGTGATTTCGAACCTTTTTTCTCTCTCATCTTGAATATTGGGCTCTCTTCTCAGCTCCTGAGGCCCCTACATCAGAAAGAAAGAAAGAAAGGAAAAAAAAAAAAAACTCGAGGTCTTTTTGACCGTATCTTCGCTACATTGACTTCACTGCTGTATGTGCTTCATGCGTGCCATTTTTCTAAGAGATCCCCATGTCCCAGTTCTCATGAATCAGACGCAAGGGGTGATCATTGAAATTGTATTGAATACAAGGCAAGAAGAAAAGAGTCTCTTCTCTGTTCAGCCAGCGACAGGTCTTCTCTTTCAATGAATTCGGGAATGAATCATTCCTAAGCCATAACAAGTAAAAAATAACAAAACATTGCTAAAAAAAATAAGATAATATTGCATACCATTGCTATAACAAGCCAAGAAATGAAAAAGCTTGTACTTCACGGATATGATTACAAAATATGATAGTTGGAAAACCACGAGCGAAAGGATTTACTTAAACCTCGCACTTTCTTGATTTTTCTCAGCCTCCGAAGCTGTACTGCGGGAATATGCTGTCCTGCTTTATACGCCATCTATTGGCACTACTACTAGTTTAAGAGTAGTAACCCGGTTTCGGATGATGTTTTGATTGCGTGACGTGTTTAGAGTTACAAATTTGTGCGATGTTATTAACTTGTCAGTGTATGAAACAATTTGTATACGTAACAGTGATTGCTGGAAGATAGGAAATAGTACGATGTTGTTAGCAAGGAATACAATTCCCATAACTAAGAAAGAATTACTGCAATAGAGCACCGAGAGCGTCATCCCCGGTTTTCAGCCAAAGGGTAAAGCAACCCATGCGCCGATGGCAATGGTAATGTTTGTGTGACGTTCTGTTCTAGTTCGTAACTTCTATTTTGTCAATTTCAAGGGTGTATACGATGTGCAACTCAACTCAAGTGAAATACTGATATGATAGCCGGCTTTCTTGGTACGTAACATAGTCCCGGTATTGTTTTTGTTTCGTTTTGTGGAACTTGATCATACCGTAATCCTTCGGCACAAGTAGAAAACAGACGTATAAGATCCTTGGGTGAGGTAGGTCAGTTCATTATACTGTATCTTTCATCAGGCCAGGAAATCGTTTTATTCCCTGTAAAGGAGGCGATCGGCCGAGGGCTAATTGCATTACTACCTTATGAAGTGAAAAGTAGTGAGGAAATGTAGGTTTTTGTCGATGTAAAGTGGCACCTCTCACGTTTGGTTTCCTTTTCCCCCCTTTTCCCATCCTATCGGACTAGGAGTTATCCAAAAGATTTTATGACGGGCGTAATTTGGGTAGGCTTTTTGTCGGTTCGAAGCTGGTAAAACAACCGAGTCGCTTGGGTAATCATACAAGACATTTAACTAGCACCGTAATAGGGTATACAACCTTGACCACAGAGCCTGAGAGTTGGGGAAGATTCGTAGGGTAAATGGAAACTATAGTTGGTTGCTAACTTATTACTATCACCGAACCTGTCGCCAAAAACGTCTTTAAAGTGGTGAATTCCGCGGGTGAGCATTTGGGGTTAGAGTGGCTGCCTTGGAATATGCTGTTGTCCCAGCCTTTGATATCTTACCTGTTTTATTTTTTTTTTCCTGGAGTGATTTCCCTCTTTGGTATAGTAACAGCACAGTTATGGTTTACAACCATTGTTGCTAACAGGATTTGCATGTTTGGCTCTGTCCTAGGAGAATCTCCGCCCCGAGTTCAGGACTCTGGCAATCCATTCCAACTCTGACGAGCTATCTAAAGCTGTTTCAGCAATCAGTTTGATCAAAAAGTGACGTGCTCGTTTGTTGAACCTACCTGACCAGTTGGGACATATTGTCTTTTCTTCGGAATTCAATCTGCATTTAGCTTGAGACTGACCAGATAACTTGGCCCCCAAGAAGTCTCATCACTTCCTAGTAGTGCTACCTGTCTATCTCTGGACGTGAGCAAATGCTCCGCCTTGGTTAAGTAATGGCATGCGATCCCCATTGTTGATGCTATCTCTCACAACGTGAAGTGTTGCTCCCTTTACTTTTAGAACTTAAGTTTCTCCTATTCTAGTTTGTAAAATCGTACGAAATCCGCAAGAAGTAGCTCGCAATTCACAAGTTTGCTTTAGTAGTCTGACATCCTTTCTTCAACCACGTTTGAAAATTACCGCAGTATGTACTGTACTTAAAAAACCAGCACTTATATAGTACATAATGAAAACGAAAAGAAACCGAGCTTCCACACGACCTACTAAACGAGTCGGCATGCATTTAATAATGCGTCATTTTCTCGCTGGCATAACTCTTGGTGCCGAAATCGAACGTCTACAACATGTGGCCGTCCGCATGCTTCTACGAGTGTAGTATATTACTATAAAAAGAACCCTTATCGATGTTAGTTACAGCTGGCTGGGGACCTCGACGCGAATAAGAAGCAGAAAACGCGAAACAAAAAAGTGGGGACCCTACCCGCTCCTGACCATGGCAAAAACATCTTGTGGGCCCGGTTTTCCGGTGACCGTGACACACCAAAAGCCTCCGAGTTACGTTTGACTCTTCTCAGAGCATAAACTGCATGTATCCTTTCTTTGAAACTCCTCTGGCAGGAGCATTTGTAATACCTTTAGTGAAAAGGTCAGCAGCAACAATTGTCGTGGTCTGCTTATCTTTTTCAACTTACAGTAATTCTGGCTCCTCCAGCTACTTTTTGTGGGCACCGTGTTAGTTACCTTTAGTAACACTATACCTTCTGGACAAGCCTCAAAGGTCGTCAAGGTGCTCCAATCCTTTGGCTTGTCGTGGTTTTGAGGGTAGTACTTTTTATTTCAAAAATAAAATCTCTCTCTTGCTTTCGTCGTGGCTTTCTGGACGCCTTCGTTTCTTGGGTTAGTGAGGTCTCTCAACTCGGGTCGCTCACCATCTTGAAGAGTTTTTAATGTTTTTGCCGCTGGGTCACCATTTTACAAGCTCAAAGTGGTCTCTGCTTGCCAGCTGCTTGCCCACTACCTTCTCTTTTTTTTTTTGCCTTCCCCCCGAATCCAACTAATACCTTGAAAGTGCTTGTTGAGCTCTTCAAATTGCATAAAACATGGTATCTGAGGTCCTTGGTAGTACAACAATAGTTTGATCTGGATATTACTGGCCGTTGCTGGGACTGGAGAGGACCCGTACTCGATAACGGTGAGGTGTTGAAGAGTAATTCTTTCGTGTCAACAATAAGTACTCGAATTTATGTTTCCCGTTTGGTTATTCGTGGTGTGAATATTGTAGTCGAAGAAACAAGGCATGACTCGAGAGCCGTGACAAGGAAGACATTTTCCCAAGTTGTACTTTTCAGCTTTCTTTTTCTCTTTGAGGGCAGTAAGAAGGGACAGTAAGTTGAGCAATAATGCTGAAGATTCGCTTTTGCCCGAGTTGCCTACAGGCAACCAATGACACTATGGGGGACAACAATTATGTGTCGTTTAATGGCTATGAAGCCCTCTTTTTTCGAGCTTTTGTATTCCAGCACAGGTGCGCTTACAATAATTGCATGCCCTTTTTTCATCCGCTTCTGAGACGCTTCTTTTCACTTGAGTTTTCCAAAGTTAAGGCGTTTTTTTTAGAAAAGAAAAATTGAAAGCAGTCGGAGGACACAATTTGTTAAGGTTCACTGGTGAGTTATACAAATTAACAGAGGACAGGCATCGCCTGTGAGAACGAAAAAAGAGTGACTACCGAATGTTGACAGGTTCTTGAGGCCCTTGTTTTTCTTTCGCGGGTGTTCTGTGACGAGTGGGCTATTATGCATAGTATTTGCGTCATCCCCATGGAAAGTAAATCCGTTTGGAAAAAGAACAGTTTAGAGTTAACCGCAGCAGTAAATATTGTACAACGGAGTCTCGGCAGCGATGGATTGTGCTGGCCTGAGAACCCTTCGTTAACCGGACCCTTGGGTTTTTTTTTTTTTACTTACAGTTAAATATTTTAGAAAAACTTTCTTAGGCTCTGCATCTTTGGAAAATGACAAGTAAACTCTTACTGTACTTTCGAACATTGGTTTCTCGTGGGGTCCACATGGACAGCTTGCATCATGCGAACATGCAAGCTTATTAAAGTATTTAAAAGTCAAAGTTATAACGGCTTGTGTTTTATTTATGGTGCTTACGTATTTCATGAAGTAGGCGCGAATCTGGAGGTATGCATTATAATAGTTGAAAAGTTGCTCCTAATGTTGTGATTTTGGCGATACATTCTTCAGTATGAACTCGGTAATTATTTATTCTTAATAGTGAAGCTTATTTCCAGTAATTTCATATGCAGCGTGCGTGACGCTTTTCGCGAAACTTTTGTCGTTAAAGCCACTTGTATACCCTTGTCGCTTAAGTGTGAACTAAATAGGGATTTTTATGTTTGTTTTGCAAGTTCTGTTAGATATGCTCGAAAAGTTTTTGATCGCAAAGTTACATTTCAAAATGCGGGCGATTCGTGATAAAGAATTTTTCATCCTGATCATTTCTGGTGATTTGCCGTATCCGTTGTTTAGTATAGGCAAATATTTAAATATACTATTGCGATTTTTAAAGTAAAATAGATTATAAAATAAAATAGAATAAGATAGACTTATTAATCGGTACTGTATTCCTCGGATATATAAAATATTTTAGTGCAAAAATCGTAATGCTTTGAAATAATCAGTCTGAAAAGTTCCAGAATATTAGGTAGAATACGCCTTCAAATCAAGCAGAAAGTAATAGATTTTTTTTAAAAATATGTCGATCAGAAGTTGCAAACGTTGTAAACTACATGTTACTGTCAGTTGATGTTAAAGAAATTAAGAATGTCGAATTTTTCCAACAATTCCAATGCGATGTCTGTTGCGAAATCCATAAGATGGAAGCTTTAGAGTTACCATAAATTTCGATAATTATTTTTAAAATGAAAATGGGTACGCAATAATAATAAAAATCGTAGAAAATACAGAAAATTAATAACAATACAAATTCAGTTAACGGATGGTGAATATTTGAAAATAAGCTATAGAGTCGAAAGCAGCCAAACAAAATCATCGCGAGGCCTTGCTTTATGGAAGGAAAGGAGAATAATGTCGTGGTTGGTAGGTATCGTAAGCCGAACTTGTGTCGTAAGAGAAACTCGGTGTTTGCCTGAAAAGAGATCCCAAGTCAGGGTTTCACGGTGGTGGATTCAATCCTTTGGGTGTAGGGTGACGTTAGCTGCTTCTTATAAGGGATATAAAAGACCCCAGAGAAGAGAGTGGAGTACTTGTTACAGCATAGCGAATGTGATGAACGGCTCCTATAAGTCTGAAGGCCTGGGTCGTTCATCGCTTTTATGTTCAGTCGTTTCCTGCGCCTCTTGACCGCAATGTTGTTCCGAAATGGACCTGGCCGGGGTATTTCCCTATTGTTGGCCCTTGGAAGAGGAGAAGGAGCAGGAAAGCCGAGGAGAGAGAGAGCTGGAAGAGGAGTATATATACACGAGAGCCACTCTAGAAGCTGTTTTTCTTCTTCTTGCTGTGGAAAGTCGTCGTGTAGGGTTAATTAAACTTGCCTGGCGCACGCAATGATTATTATTGACTGACTTCAGATGGGAAGACCTTGCTTGAGCTGGGCTTCAGCGAACTAGCTCCTTTTGCTGGATACCATGAGGCAATTGGGGGGCTTTAAATTTGTAATAGTATAGCCAAGGGCGTATTTAAGCGGCTTGATAGAGCTTGAGGATTGTATTTGCTATAGAATACGGAAAATATAGAAAGTTGGGTTCAGCATTATTAATAGAATATGATAGAAATAAATTAAGGTGGACGGTGTATCGTCGGAATAGTTGGGTAGAGCCGGCATGGTTTGTCGAATTAATCTTTATGTAAATGAACTTTTTGTGTTAATTTCGCAAGGTGGCAAAACACAGGTCGTTCAGCTTTATCAGCCGGAAGTTGGGTTCCGTCCCACTAGACGTACTTTTTCGTTTTATAGCAACGGGAAATGAAAACCGGTTGCCATTTAGCTCACTTATCCGTTTCTATTATATTCTGTGTCGTTCGAAACACTTCCATTTTCGGCAGAATTGCCACGGAACTTAACCAGAAAGTTGGAACAAGAGAAAAAAAAGTATTCCGTAGTAATGGGCGTGTAGGTTCCTTTTTTTACGTCTTTACCTCGGCTAATTTACAAAAGAAGTGCCGCAAATAAACGTGACTTTAAAATGAGAACATGAGAGATGTTAACCTTCTTGAAGCGTCTAACCCAGATCCACCTCAACTTTTCCTTTTTTTGCCTCCACTACTGAAATGAATGACTAACATCGTTAGCCAGCGCAGACTTTCTCTATTTGTCGGCAGGTTTTGCAGTGTACTGTATTGTTATTTTGGTATATTAAATCTTGTGTGCGGTTACGTCGCCAACATTTATAGCCGCTTTGGTAATAAAACACGTTATTTAAGTGTCGTAGGTTATATTTATTGTCCTTGAGCAGGAACACCTTATTGCTTTACAGGAAATATATTCATTATTTCGCTACACACGGAATTTAGTCAATATAATATTAATAAAATTTGGCGGTCTTTGGATCGTTGAACCCGTAACGTGCATAAGGCCTCACCCAAGAGTGCGCACTGTTCATTATTGCCTTTTTTTTTTAAAAAAAAAAAAAAAGATAAAGAAATGCTATGGTCAGTCTTGCAAAAATGGAACTTTACTTGTTGCCAAGATTGCATTGTCGTTGCACACCAACGAGCTTTTCAACTTGTCTAGCTTTACTGAGCCATTGTTCTCGTATTCATTATTGCTTCCAGGTCATTTGGTACATTGTCGACGAGGCGAATAACAACACTTTCATTCCTTGCTTATCTTGCCGAATTTCTCCATGAGTGCCTTCAAACAAACTCTTTGGCGAGGAGTATAGGCCCTGCCAACCATGGTAATTGTGAAGACTCAAAAAAATCCGGAGTCAAAGTACGTTACGTTACCGTGCAGCAAGTTAGTGAACAACTTGAGATATGCTCGGAATTGTCACATTGGAGGGCTCGTTGCGTTCAACCTCAGTTGAGTTGGTTCACATCAGGAAGTTTGGAAGCGAGAAAGGCGAGCACATGTGGCGTAATTAGAGAAGCTTGTCATGTGTGCTGGCTTGCCCTTTAGCCCCCTTTTCCCCCTTCAAAAAAGGAAAAGAAAGACAAGGGTGCTAGTGAGTAGAAAAACGGTCAATCCTTAAGCAAAAGATGCAAAAAAGAAGATAAATCTTAGCGACCTGCAATGGTCTCCCATGCTGTGCGTATGCAGTAGGGTGGTTTTGCGTAGGCCTAACTCCCCTTTCAAATTCTCGTGCGTGTGGTACTGAAGGCAAAGTGCTGAAAAGACAAAGCAAGAGGTCTCATCAGGCTTTGAGGACTAGGGTCGCCGCAAAAGGTCACTTAGTGGTTACCGGTACCAGAAGTTTGGGTGGTAGAAACTTTCGGGTATACCTTGTCACCTGAATTTTTTTTTTTTTTTTTTTTTTGGTTAGTGCCCCAAATTCTATATATTTTCTTTTCAAACGTTGTAAGTCACTGCGTTCGCAATAATTTGTTACGAGTGTCCGCTGTAGCGAGGTTTACCGGAATATTGTTCGTCAGCACAATTGAAAATGATACTACAGTTGCCAACACAAAAGTTTGCACAGTCATTACCAAATTAATTAGTAAACACAACTACAATTATAACGGATAATGGAAACGCCGGCCAAACCTATAGACCGTACATAACGAATTTTTTAAAAAATAGTATATACTGAGTATTTTTTAACTAAAGAGTTAATTATTCTTATATAAACAACCACCTTCATCTATTTTTATGAAAAAAGTTTTATAAAATAAGTTTTCAGGAAATATTATTTTTATGAAATAAAATTAAAATATTACGTTTAATTCTTCCGACCCAAGCTTGTGTATTGATAAGGGTGTCTACTGTATAATAGGATTCTACTGCAGATTTCTTTAACAAGCGTGACTTGTGCTAACGTTCTTTACGTCATTTGTCAATACTGTTCAATCAAGTCTTTAACACAGTTGCTAGCAAAGAGCTTTTGCTTAGACCG
The DNA here is from genome assembly GCA_022885665.1 of Triops longicaudatus. Taxonomy (NCBI): domain Eukaryota; kingdom Metazoa; phylum Arthropoda; class Branchiopoda; order Notostraca; family Triopsidae; genus Triops; species Triops longicaudatus. The sequence continues at coordinate 1,080,787 of JAGQDJ010000024.1, forward strand.
TTGATAATTAGCATAACTTTTTGTCCGTTGATAAATAGGACGATAAAAACGAGCTCTGTTCACACCGTGATTAAAAGTGTACAAAGCGTCAAAATGTGAATATCAGCTTCTGTGTTACGTGCAAAGCTTACCACGGAGAGACTGTTTTCAATCTTGATAAAAAAGAAGGTAAGGAAAATTGCCCTGGCCCGTACTTAGTCAATTTCTCATTTTTTATGTTTTGGAGTTGTAAAGAAGGGAAAGGATATAGGGGACAAGGGGTTGCTATGTTGCTTCATAATGGTCCCTCATTTCTAATTTAAGGGTCACTACTTGGTTTAAGGTTAGTAAGGGGTTTATTCTTTGGAAACTGGATTTGTCGGAGCATAAGCTGAGATGGTGATAGGGAGTAACGTGACATTCAGCCCCACCAGGCACCAAAGTCTCAGCTTTCCAACTAACCCGGGGTTTAAAGTTACATAGGTTTTTCTTTTCTCCCCTGCTCCCTCTCTCTTCTACTTATTTTTTCCTTTTATTTACACAAAATATAATAAGAAGAATCCTCAGAGTTATGTTCCACGTCGTTTTGTCCAGTTACAACGTTTTGGGCAAAAGCTCCTTTGGGAGAGGAAGGTGCTATAGACACCTACGCACGTATAGGGCAATTGAACACTATCAGTTTAAGCACTCACTGGAAGTTTGAGTGACCCATTTAGGTATAATAGGCTAACTAACTTTCACAGATCTCCCAAGCTTAAACGTTGTGATAATGAGTTTTCTTTTATTTTTAAAGGCTATTTTTGACGGTAAAAAAGAAAAGCTCCCGCTGCTAACGTAAGATTTATGTTGATTTGCGTTAGGAGTTAAAGGGGAAAAGCCCCGAGTTTGTTTTCTGAAAAATAAAAATAGTAAAAAAAAATGAAAAAATGAAATACATGAGGTCTTACGCGAGACCAGGAAACCCCACAGCTCCGTTAAGGCCATTTTACCAGAAACTCAGGCTTGTGGTAGTTAAGGATGAGGATATTAAGAAGTGGTAAGACGTAAAACGAAGTAGGGTTATTTTCCCTGCTTGAGGGGGAAACACAAAGTAGAGTGCAATTATTGCCCGTTATGACGTAATGAATGGCGTCAGGTAAGGGTGGCTTTTAATAGGTGACAATAGCAGTAAGGGTAAGTAGGCATGTGTTACGAAGAGACGGGAGGGGGGAGGGGTAAACAACAGGAAGAGTCGGTTTTAGGTCGTGGGAAAGAGGCACGCGAATGGGGATTTCTTAATTCTTTAGCATTTATCCGTTTCAAAAGTAAAACGTTTGGAAGCTATAGTAAGTTCGTGACATGCTGCGATGAACGGGAACCCGAGTAATGTCTGAGCTTCTGCGCCATAAAATGTAAAACATTTCACTCCTAAAGAGGGGTGGTAGGGTGAATAGATGGGAGATCTCGAGGAGGCATTTGTTTACAACGTGCGATGGAAAAGAGTAAGGTATATAAACAGGCCGAGGTGGCTGTCAGTTTTAATTGCTTGAAGAGGAAATAGAAACTGTGTTCTTTGGAAAAAGGAAACAAGACTAAATAAATAGGAAAAAAACAAGGACTTAAGACCGTGGGATCGATGTTTTGACATTGTTAGTTGGCGTGGTACCGAGTTGCAACGTTTCGTCTCCCCCGTTGAGTACCCTTGATTCATGCTTATGCAAATTGGTTATTACGACAGTCTAATGAGAAGGTAGCTAGCGGAAATGAACTATTTACCTTGCGTTACACCTGTATAGACCGTGTTTCCAGCACGAGGAAAAAAATGCTGGTCGTTTGTTGCGGAGAATTGCTCTAAAAAGTCTGCTCTTCAACACGCCTTGATCACCATGGTTCGGCTTTTTTTTTTTGACGTTTTTGAAGGGTGAGTCTACGCTGGAGTCGGTTGTCACATTTTATTGCGTTAAAACGAATACTAAAATTCTTATAATTATTGCCTTCTACTGTAGTTCCGTGTACTTTTTAGGGTAATCAAGAGAGATGAATAGTCAAACATGATGGGAAACGTTTCTTTAACATCTGTTTGGTTGGTTCGTAATGTAGTTTAATCTCACGAGTAATGGATGTGTGGTGGCATCAGACTTAAAAATAAAATCCTCATTTTCCCGGCATAACCACAAATTCTCGGCAAGGATCTCATTAAATGGTCAAGCACAGCTTGACTTAAATAAAAAATGGACTCAAAACTGCGTGAATAGTGCTTCTTTGTAACCGACCAGGCATGAGTTCCGTCTTAGGTGACATCATTTTTCGGTCAAATTTGCGTATGTAGAGCTACGGTGAAATCGGACACCGTGACTTCTAAAATTGCTGTGGAATGCTGGAATGCTTTTAACTTTCTTCAGCCCTGTTTTCCGAGACAACCTTTTTAAGATTCAACTCTAAGGTTAGAAGGATTCTTTTCAGTAAGTCACGAGAGATTTCGAAAGTTAAATTCTGTAAACGATGTAGGTGAACAACCGATTCATTCAACAGAGATTTATTTGCGAAATGAATCACTCCTGTTCACCGTGATCGTGTTTAGTTAATAATTATCGAGCTTCTCGAACATTTCGTATAGGCTATAATGCTTATTTTTGTGAGATTATTCAATGCGAACACCACCAGAGCCGCCTAACGGTTCAAATGTAATATCGATATTCGAAAATCCCGTGATGGAATATCACCCCGCTTAAACAAAACAAAAAATAAATAAATAACAATAAATATAAGCAAATTAATCATTGTAGGCCAATGACAACGAGCAGTGCCTGGCCTTGTGAAAAAGAAATAATTGTCCTAACGGGCAACTAAACATAAAAATAAATTAACGAAAATATCTTGAACAGAAGTAATAAAATAAATAGAACAAGTTAACTTAAAAATCAAATATAAACAAAAAATACTGACTTAAAGCATACTTTCGGGTATTTTTATAATAGTTTATTTTTTATAGAAAAGCGGAACTTTTTAATGGATTTTTTTGTGAAAGTCAAGTCTTAAAATTGACAGCATCTCACAGAGAAATGCAACTAGAAATTTCCACAGTTAAAGCAACAACCAGGAATGATGGTTTACGTGGCAATTAGGGATCATCAGTGTAAATATACACGACGTGTGTTGATTTTACACGAATGTACACGAAGTTTAGTAACGGCTGTCAGGAATATCGGAGTGGCAGTAACTTTATGCCACGTGATCTTCAGTGCACTCATTCCTAGAGCTTCGAAGGGTGGAAATTTTTTTAATAGCAGTAGGCCCGTTCTAGTGTTGCCAGTCTCCAGCTGTGTAAATATGGATTCTTTTAAGCCTAGTGAAGGGGTGCGTAGTGACTAAGGATCACGAAACTTTTCTAGAGTTCGTATTCCCTATAGTACACAGGCATTACTCAGGAATATTTTTTTCATATCAGTTATGTACGACATATTATCTTCGTTGCACTTATTATCCGTATATGTTCGAGTGGGTTCAGTTAATATGTATTAGTCACAGCACAAGGTAAGCATGAACATTACTGTACCTTTTTATTGAGATCTAGCGAATCACGGAAATCCCCAAATGACTGAAGGACACCCAACAACATGTCCAGTACGTGTACGTGAACGCGTATGTAAAGAAAGAGAGTTGAGGGTAGAGAAGCAAAAAACACGCTCTTCTTCCTCTCGCCATTAGTCACTGTTGTTGGCAGTCGTATAATCATGTAACATTAAGCAAGGTTTGCTAAGCAGCTAAAGCCGGCGTTTCAACAGCTTTTGTCGAGCCGTTTGGGAGTTCAGCTCATCAGTTTTTTCCTTCCGTTACCCCGCTTGGCCGATCTGTCCTCTTTTTTTTTTTGCGTCTACACGTTAATATGTTCTGGGAATAGCGCTGATGTTCAAAGAAAGCGAGTGCGTCTGCATGGAAAGGCGTGTCGCGAGCGTGAGAGTTTGGCGTGACGTAAAAAGTGAATTAATATTAGAGCCGTAAGAAAGGGAAGATTGAATGCGAATATCGAGGCTATTGTTACTTGTCAAGCTGTCTTCTACGAAAAGCCTTCATTGCCGACCAAGACCTCTTCTTAACCACGTTCCTACCAACACTTTTTTTTTAAACACCACTAGCCACTGACCGTGATATTTAAATAGATTACCCAGAGGGTGAGGTAGGGTGGCTCTGAGAAACATGAGGCGCGATGGACGTAGCCTTCTAAGGTCAAGTGACACTTGAGATGGTTCATAAGAAGGAATTGTTCACAGCCAGTGGCTGCCAAGTCGTGTTTCAATAGCAGCGAAGCTGAATATTTTTTTAAGTATAAGGGGTATAGAATTACGCGAGAGGATTTGATTGGGGGGTTGATGGGGGTGTGGACAGAATTACAACACGTGCCTCGGAGGATGGTGGCAGCGACTCGTTTCACACGTGGCAAAGAATAATTGATTAGCTGGACCTGGTGGAAATTGGCTGAACGTGGAAACAGATGAAAAGAAAAACGATATTGTATTTACCCGTTTTGGGCGGTTTTCTTGAAGAAAAAAGAATTAAGTTTTGGAGTTGGGTTACAGTATAGCTAAAGGACGTTGGCTTGAAATAATCGTTGTCCTTATATTGTGTCGTTGTACGGTTTCGAACAATGAATGTCTTGTTTTTTGGAAGGTTTTGGTACGTTCATAAAATAGCTTCGAACCTTTAGTAACGCAGAGCACTTTTAAAGGCCGAAAAAAGAAATGCTGTTGATCTCCCTTGGAAAAAGATCGAAGAAAGAGGGATAAAATAAAAAGGACTGGTGAGTGCATGGAGCACAGCGTAGGAAATTGTCAACCTAGTCGGGACCAAATGAGATCATTACGTGTTCTCATCAGCTTTTCGAGCAACATTTTCCTCTCGTCCCTGGAGATGGATGCTACAGATTGAAGCGACGAAAACAACTTCCCTCTACTTTTTTTTAGGCAAGCTTTCTCAAAATCGGGCAAAAGGAATCGCTTGTCCCGTTCTGCCTTGTTTCTTCCATCTTAAGGATTTGGCTGTGCAGGCTCTCAGGTCTCCGAGTGTAATAGTGCTCAAAGAATCGTTTGCGACTCGACTTGAGGGTGGGTGAGAACACAACTGCATACAGAAGGAAAAGAGGAGCGGGTGGAGTCTCCGAGGAAGTCGAACTTGTAAAAAAAAAAAGATTTTCCAATCTGCTTGGCGCGGCAAATTGCGTGCAAACGAAGGAACTTTTGCTAAGGTTCACTGGAGTCTGGTTTCGAATGCCTGATTGCAAAGCTGTTTGATAATGCAAGCAACGCCAAGCAACCCAGAAAGGAAACAGCCTCAAAGGGTTGAAAATGAAGCCTTTGCTAGGCAAAACATGCCAAAAAACAAAAGAGAAAGACAGGAAGACATTTGTTTTTTGCCTTACTCGAGGGCAGTGGACAGGTAGCAATATTGGATCGAGGACTAGTAGTGTATGCGTTTATGCATTGTTGAAGCTGTATGCGTAGGTGTTTGGACACAGGAAATGAGTTGTCACGAAGTCCAACCTTTCGCTACGTTGTACCACTCAGACACAAAAAAATACTGAGTAGTTCAAGCCATAAAAAGGCGTCCTTTTTAAGACCGTTTTTCTTGTGAAGTTGCCTTGAAGTGCTGTTTAAACCGAGGCTTACCTGACTTGCTAAAGCCCTTTTTTTTTCAACTTTTGCGGTTGCCTGTCTGCACTAATGAAGGTTTAAAAACGCCCGATCGTCTTTAAAATGCGCACCAGCTCTCCACAACTTTGGGAGCACACAAGATTCGTTCTAATTTCTATTCCTTTTTTTTCGGGAGGGAACGACTAGAGAGAGAACTTTTGAAGCAGCAATTTCCAAAACCATACTTACAAAAAAGTTATCAAAGAAAGAGCTATTGTTCGAGAAACCCGAACGAATTCATTAGGTTGGGTGGTGATTTTTTTCGTATCCAGCTTGAGCCTTCTTTCGCTGGGGAGAAGAAGCTGGCACATTACAGGAGAAAAAAAGAAAGGAAAAGAAATTGATCACTCAAGCTCGGCTCTAATTGTGAGTTACGGATCGTTAGCTGCTGCAAGGACAGCACGCCTAAGGTTTTGCGTTGGGCTCAAGTTGATACCAACGTTAGCGAGTATTATACTGATGCCACGCGATGGGACTAGCTGGTAGATTTCTTTGGATGACATTTTTTTCCGCGTATTTTTGCCAAGAGCTCATTTCATTACTGGAATCGATCTCATTGTGTAGCGATGTGAAGAGGTTCTTTCCAATTTTTAATATATTTTTTCCTTAGCCCAGCTCTTCCCCAGAAGTCAAAGAATAAACAAAAAAGGAAGAAAAAGGCACAGAATATGGCCCCGTTAGCTTCCCGTGGACCTAGCACAGACAGCAAAAACATTTCAGACCACACAAGGTTCTTGATTGCACCGACAGAACCTCCCAAAATGAACCTGAAAACTAGCATTTGGTGGATACTTTTTTGGAGAGGGGGTGGTCATCGTTGCTTTCACAGTGGTGGACATTTTTTTCTGTGGGCTGTGATGGTACAGCAGCAAAAATAAAAAAATGATTCTATTTACTTGAGAAGGGAGTTTTCGGGCAAGTCAAGATGTGAAAATGAGGCATTGTCGCTTGGTATTGTCATGTGATAGAAAAAGAGGGCGAAAATTGATTTCGTTTTGCCCTTAATATCTCTTTTTAGACCGAACTGTTGCTAGAAAGCAAGAGGAAAAATTTAATACTTTTTTTGGGGGTGTAAGGACACAGAGCTTTTAGCATTAACTTCAAACGGAGAAAAATAAGATGACTTATTTAGCGGGTTTCCAAATCAAATAGCGCGACTATTTGGGATCTAATTTCAGTCCTGCGAACTCCTGAGAAGATATAGTCTCCTTGATTTTCAAACAGAGGAAAAAGCAGTGTTTGTGGGACCTTGGTGTATTGTTCACCCGATTAAGCTCATAGACCTGAATTACTTTTGAAAATCACTTTTTCAGCCTCGTTGTTCGTGACTTTTTGTCAAGTCTCAAATCGCGACTTTTGTTAGCAAGTGCGGTTAAACCACTTTTTTTTTTTGCTGGTAAAAGAAACCTTGCGTAACTTTTGAAACTAGGTTCCATTCCCTTGCGTGTCACTTGTCGCTTTTCTTCGGTTCTTTTTTTTTGTGTGGACGTCAAGCACTTTAAGCGAACAATCAGCACATTTTCGTGATTGTGGGTTTGAAAGTCAGAAATTGAGCCAAAAAGCTAGATGGAGGGCAATTTTCTACCTTTTTTGCTGACTTCTTAAGCTATGGAAGGAAATTTTCAGCCATTTAGTCATTTACCCCCTGACAGGGTGGCTGTTTAGCATCAGCTCAAGTTCTGCAGATTGAGGCTCAGAAGTAATAACTCGGCCGAAGGAATGAATGATCTATTATGGTAGTTTGTGAACAGCGACAAAGGGCCTCCAAAGTAAAAGGGTAAAGGGAAATAAGTCCAAGTGTGGGAGATCATTTCATTCTCGAGGGCTGAAAAAGAGAATTCTGAAACCTTGGGGGTGTTTTAGCCTGAACTTCATTTTTGGCACAGTTGGGATGGTGAAAAAGCGAAGGAACCAGCCCAAGGGTCATAACATGTCAAATGGCCTTTTATGCTGTTCAAAAGCCGCTAATTATCTCGCCGTTCAAGCTTTCAGTTTTGGCAAGTTTATAGAGACGTCATTACAAGACGGCCCGAGTCCAGCGTAGTGACGAGCCAGTGTTGACTTTAAATACATACTCGTGTCATGTGTGAAGTTTTTTCGGTCTATGGCCTGGGAAAAAGGCTCAAAAGTATATGAAGAAGTTGTATAAATACAGGAGAGTTTGTTTTCGTCTCCTCAAAGCCGAAAGTTTGCAGGGAGAGGATGAAGTTCTTAAGCAGGGACTTGTTGGGGCCTGGGTATGGGAAAGGAAGCAAGAGTTTCAGCGGCAAATTGAAAGGATGCTTGCCGACTGGCGCAGAGGGGGTGGTAATTCCAGTGATGTTTCAGAAACAAGGCAAACTAAATAGTCTAAACTTGGAGGAAAGAAGTTGGGGCTGTATTAGAAGCTGGCTTTGCGGGGCCCATAATTAATTTGTATACGCGCTTTTATTCCCTGCTGTAATATGGCAAGTTCTGGAAGCACGGCTTGGCGAGGACAACGTGAGGAGAGCAAAGTTTGGGCTTATGATTTGGAAATGTAGCAGCAAACTACCCATGTCGTCCCAGCCTGTCGAGTACTTGTCGAAACATGAACCGAGTACACTTGAATGCGCCTGTACGAGTAGAAATGGGGGTGGGACGGGGGGAGGGGGGGGGGGAGAGAAGCGATGTGGGGACGCGAGGAAATGCGATTAAATTGTAAGGTGCAAGTGCTGTAAGTATCTTTCCAACAAAGCTTGCGACGGAGAACGGGAAGAGACACAGCTAGAGAGAAAGAGAAGAGTTAAGGACACGCGCTGCAGAGAACAAGCTGATGCTGCATGTATTTATGGGGCAAGACTCCCTGATGAGAGGCAATGTGCATGTATAACATGAAAATCATGCGATTTCCATGTTAGAGCACGCTTGAGTGAACATATGCTTTTCCGTTTCATGAGTTCGTTCCTTTAGTGTGCATATTTTGCCTCCCAGTACCTTTTTTCTTAAGCTTCCTAGAACTCGCGACTTCAATGCACCACGATTCGGATATGAAACTTTTAGAACTGAGTTGAAGTGGTCACAGAAACAGGTTTAAATACTCCTGTTTATTTGTAGCATAGTCGAGTAAAACAGAGAATTTCGGTTTAGAAGGAGGTGTCGACTAAATTAGGTGCAAAAAAAGGTAATAAGTGTGATTATAACCGAAACGTCGACTAAAATTCATCCCAATTAACTTAATGTGTGTCAGTTTTATAGGAAGGACCAAGAATTTTCCGCTTTGTATAGACGTAACTTTTAGAGTTGCATTCGAGTCACAGAATCTGGCGAATTATCACTTTTTTGTGCTAGTTAGACTCTCACTTTTGTCCGTCTTGTTGCAAACTATCGAAAAGTCTAGCTAATATCTGATTATTTTGTATTCAAAGGTAATACCCGTTCTGGTTAGTAGGTTATCTTTAGATTTACATTTTAGGAAGAATAAAATATTCTAAAATTTCACTCCAATAAAATTTATTCCAATAATTTTTTATTACGATTCGAATTTAGTTTCAATGACAAAAATTATAAGCAACTCTACAACTGCGTTTCAAAAGCTGCGAAAAAATTCTCAAACGCATAGTTTGCCTGCGCTTGAAAAACTCAGTGCGCACTTGCTCTCCTAACTGAATTCGCCATTAGACAATTAGTTCTTAAATGGTCATTAGGTTAGCGCTTGGAAATCGAACACAGTGTTTGTGAAATTTGTGCCTAATTGCATTGCAAATGATTAGATTGTAGTAAAATTAACTTTCGCTTTGACATGTTTTTGTTCGGTTTTTCGCTTCGCAGTTTCAGGTACTGATTGGTCCATATACTGCATTCTAATAGAAAATTCTCCTACACGTATCAAAGATTGGCATGTACGTAGTGTTAGTGCTACTGTCTAAATCTCGTATCAAGAAGAGTACATCATAATTGCAAGTGGTTTCCTGTCTGGTCATTTTAAAAGGAACGCTCTGTTCACGTGAGCTTCATGAGTTGCATCCGCATTGAAAGGTGAACCTTGATTTCGTAGAAAACACCGTTTCACTTAAAAGCCTATTGTACTTGGAAATTCCTTTCTAGTTTTCTGTATAAGCAGGTGTTTAGTCTTAAAAAAATACATATCCGTCTTTCGTCATACATCATATTTCTATATCCCCGTTGATTACGGTTGCGCATAGTTTTTTGTGTAGATTTGCGGTAGGTAAAATTGTGTGCATAATGATCCGTAAGTACACCGTGTCGTATACTTAGCCTTTTTGCCGCAATACGGCTTTGAAAAACGGTAGGCAATCGTCAGCCCAAAGCACATGCTTATGGATTTGCTCTAATGTATTTGACGCAAATTTCTCGGAAATCCCCAACAAATATTAGAGAGCTCCAACACCCGACCGATACACACAAGACACGTACACACCTTGACAAAAAACGTAGAGTTGGTAACCACAACCCGCTAATGGTGTTGCTCCTCATTTTTTTATTTTTTTTTTCATGATATTCAATAAAGGAAAAAATATGAAAGCGTGCGAGTTGTATTGTGCGCTAGGAGTCTATGAAAAGCCGGTGCTACGGGTTTTTGCTTTTTTATTATTATTAGAGTACTCATTGCTCCCACCTTGCAATAGATTGCTCCGAGGTATCTTATTACGTTATAAGTATCGATTAGCCCCATTTCTGGGAAATTCGTGGATGAGCATGATGGACGTCGAAATCATGCGGAAAAGTAAAAAAGCTGCTGAAGCGGAGTTAAAAAAAAAAACTACTCGTTAGTAGACCGTCGAGGTAAATAAATCTGTTTAGTTCGGTTTCTTTGATACAATTTTTTTTTTCTAGCTCTGCCGTGAAGGCGCTTGTCAAGAAACGGAGACAAATTAATGTTATCAGGGACGGAAATTCCGTGCAGAGTGACGATACCGTGATGACACATACGTTCAGGGGATTTTGTAGGGACCTTGAACGCGGTACTGTGTCTATGCAAATACATTGTACGAGTATGACTATTACCACGTGTAATGTATGTATGACGGGAAGGGCATGAATTTGACACTTTAGGAGGTGAGTGAGTACAAGACATAGCGTGAGTCAGGTGCAAGTGCGGAGCAAATGGACAATTTCTAAACGTACAGGAAAAAGATGTGTAACTGTACAATCAGGTGTCAATTTTCCTCCCCGTCCAGCTCCCTCTGTTTGCGAAATCCAATAACCTGAGTCATCGTTGTATGACTGATTATTAATCACCGGTTGAAAGATTTGTTGCAAAATGTTTGTAATAGGACAGTCTAATTATAGCGTTTATCATCAGATTGACTGTTGCTTAAATTTGCTAACGCGGCGCAAAAAACAGCGGAAGCTATTTTTGTCGCATCTTGTCTTCGATCTGTTCAATACGAAGAGGGGTTTCAACATGTGTGAATTTTTTTAAGAAAAAAATGCTAAGTGGAGGAAGTGGACGTTGTAACCCATTAGAACTTGGTTAATGCAGAAAAAGAGGAGATCCTTATTTGGAACGAGAGACCGGAAATACACGGGCGATGATTGTGCAACGTATGATGGTGACGAACATCTGACTGACAAGGCCATGGGGTAAAAAACTAGATTGTCTTCTTCGATAGACATTTTGTTAAAAGAAACGTTCATTGGCTGTTTTCCACCTTTAAACGTGACTAATATGTATCCGGAGTGGTGGGTCGTTTTATTAGTATAAATGCGCTGGTGATTGTATATCAAATAGTGGGAAGGGTCGTTGCCCCGAGATCTACTCGAGTTCGTGCTGATTTAACGACAATAATTGAATTTCCAAACAGACTGAATACAGCAAAGACAGCCGATAACTACGCAGTAAGGGTTACAAGTTGACCAGCAGATATGCAACATGTAATCCTTGATCTTTCCAGATTGGCCTTAGAGTGGAGCTCTTGTGAGTACGTTGGTCCAGGATTCAAATCCGCTTTTGCGACACGTTATAGTCTTTTTTTTTTAAGGTTAAACTGGCATTTCCGACCACAAGACTCCACATACACGAGCATCATGTTTTCCCGAACCGGAGATGGTTTCTTGGCGTCATAATTTGAGTATTTTTCTGGAAACCACCCAGAGCTCTGGAAAGGACAAAAAAAAAAAAAATTGTGGGTGCTGAAATTAATTGGTAGGGGGGAAATTTCCAATCCGAAGTGCAATAAATTGTCAATAGATCTTTTATCTGGTTTCGGCTATAAGTCTTGGACGAGTTCTATTGCGTTAGCTGGACGTGGGTGTGCGTTCTTATTAATGTTCGGAGGAAAAGATGGGCTCTTGGGAGTTAAAAGCCTTGTTCGGGTGCAAGCTGACCTCGTCTTGTAACACGTGAAATGGAGCAAAGTGGACCTTTTTCCCCCTTTGGCTCTATTTTTTGAATAGCTTACAACTTAATGGGCACTTGCCCTCTTGCACATCTACTTAACTTTTCTTTTCCATCCTAACTGCTGCTATGTTGGAAACCCAAGCGCCCTATCATTTTTTGCTGGGACGTATTGTTGGTCAGGCACCAAGTTTCCAAAAGAACGCGTCTTTCCTGGGTAAAAGGTTACCAGTACCGGAGTGTAGTAATGGTTCAAGCCGAGCTGCTTGGCTAAGACACAGAAGAATTGGCGATGGCAGAATGATATTGGGTCGTAAATTATGCCAAGTCGTTCCCTCCTCCCAATCAAGACGGTCCAAAGAAGAAGCTCTTAGCACGGAAACACTGGTCCGCGTCTTTGGCTTTTATGGTGACAGGCCAAAGACTCCCAGAAAAGTTGGAAGATTCACGGCCTGATTTTTGCTCTTTCCTAATTCGCGCAATCATGAATGTAAACACGAGCCGCGTTTCGGGTGATCTAAAATGGATTACAGCCGCACCAAGGTCGAAAATGTTGTTTGCTTTCGTGTAAAGTTCAAGCAAAGTCAATCTTGTTTAATTGGGTTAATCAAGGCTGAAAAGAAAAGGCATGCGTCACAGAACACATTCGGAACGAAATCTTCTTGCTTACTTGACTATTTTGAAGAATTCTATAGAGCCTTTTTTGGGGTGCGCTCGTGCTGGCAATTATTACTTCTGGCTTGAAACTGGATAACGAAAGGAGATATTGCTGATTAGGGGAGGGATTAGGGAAATCAAGAAGATTTACGAAATGAGAGTTATCGTGTAACAATGGGATAGCATCAGCACCTTTGCTAATATTGAAGTGTTTCTTTCTCTGGCGCAATAACTCACGACGCTTTCCAAGAAGCCTTGTCACTAGTGAGTCACAAAGACCTCGGCGGGACAATTGCACATGACAGAAAGCAATTAACGTTAGCAAAAAATACAAATCTCCTCCTTCCTAAATTACTCGCGCATTCGTATGGAGAAAAATACACGCCAAAGGAAGCTTGAACTAATTTAGAGGCTTAAAAATGAGACGCCCACGACTCTAAAAACGAAATGACATTGTTTGAATCATTAAGAAAACTTTCCTGTGATTAGAAAAACGGAGGTGATGGAGGGGTGGTGGGCGGAGCTATAGTTGTGCTGGTGATAAATAGTAGGTAAGACGATACACATCTCGTATGAAACCTTGTGAAGGAAACTTTCCAAGGGCTCCAATTTTTAGCGTCTTGGGCGTAGATTTTGGGCCAATTGAAATGGATTAATTTTGTCAAGATCAAAGAGATAGACATGATTTTTTGTGGAGGTTTCTTTCCGCGGAGAAAGCTTGATTAACTCCCTTAGTTGCTGGCCAGTTGCCTGTTATTCAGTTTGGGCAAATTTTCCTTAAGACAAGTGATTTGTTGGCACCCGATAGAAAAAGACAGTTGTGAAAGCCACAAAAACATATTACCAAGCGGAGCCAAAGGAACCTATATAGACAGTTCTCAAGTTTTGATAAGTGGCCAACGATTTTGAGAAGAAGGACACGAGGCTGTCACTTTTCTGTTGACTGGCATTACAAGAAACGTCATTAGGCGTGTGAGCCACGCTCGACGAATTCTCATGTGCCGGACAGTCAGTCAGCAAAAATGGATACGTGATTGTTTGGGAACTATTGACCACATTTACCATATGGTCAAAGTATGGAACATGGAAAATGACCGTTCGTTTTCCGTTAATTTTCTGTCCCCCAGTTTTAATGATCTATAGTTATTGTAAACGGCGGCCTGCGCGTATTTTTACTCAACCCTGAAGGGCGTCGTACCGTAGCACAGACGTTCTGTTTTATCAGTTTGTAAGCCACGCATAGATGTATGTAGAAGAGAGATGAATCACAAAGGATACAACATTTTTTTTTTGTTGGTGTATAGGAACGAAATTGTAGGCAAGTTACAAGGTGAAAAGGTGTCTACGCCATAGGATTAATTACAGTATACAGCGAAAAATATGGTAGCTTTCAACACTATCGCCTTTTCGTATCACGTTATTTAAAATATCTGTGCAAAGTCTGTGCAAAGAAATGATATCCAAGCAACAAAGTAAAAACGAATTTATTTTCAAACAAGAAAATACTGCAACTGTAGAATAAATCAGGAAAATAGAAGTGACAAAAACAAAGAATTAAATGAGTTTCTCGTAGTCAGATGCCTTGTAATTGTACACAGGATACTTTTACGGTGTATTTTTACGAAGTATTTTAGGACTAGATACATTTCAACGACTTGGATGTAAATTATCGGTAACTTTGCAGTCACTCCAATAATAATGTTGCATCCGCAGAAAACAGTATTATCTATTTTTACTCGAATTTATGTGCAAACAAGAAAATACTGCAATTATAGAACAAATCAGGAAAATAGAAGTGACAAAGAATTAAATGAGTTTCTCGTAGTCAGATGCCTTGTAATTTTACACAGGATACTTTTACGGTGTATTTTTGAGAAAGTGGAAAGTAGTGGTGATTATAATTAAAACTGAATATCCCTCAAATGAGGCATCTTTCACAACTCTTTTTTTTTTAAAAAAAAGGTGGGTGGAACACAAAATCCTTAGAAAAGTAAGAGCAAAATTTGAAAATTACGATCTATAAGTTCATTTCTGTATAACAACTAGTTCACTACAATTTGTCGTTTATGTAATGAAAATTACAACGAAAAAAATCGAATGAAATCGAAATAGAATTGACCCGCACCTCGTCTGTTTTCAGTACACATTTGTCTATCAATCAACGGGTTTATTTGCATCACAGGCGGATTGCGTTGTGTCTGAACAACTTAACTTGACAAACCGGTTCAATGAGTGGTTAAGTGAAAAAAGGTCATGGTCACGGAAAGACAAGTCATAGACCTGATTTAGTGTATTACAACATCGACTCCTTAAGGCATTAAGTTTTCGAGAAGGAGGCAAACAATAACGGAAGGTAAAATAAGCTATTTTGAAGCAAGAAATAGTTATGAGTTCACGCAAGTTTAGTAGAAGATAAATGGACTATATTTTCTTGTTAAGCGTCAAAAAAAGTTAAGCTTTACATGAAAGTTTTTTGGGTGTAAATCAGGCTTTACTCATTATTTCTTCCAACGTACTTTTTGTCGCACTTTTTGTACGACTAAAGATTGGCTAACGTTACAGTTTGTAGTGTTTCAAACGATGTGTGTATTTTCATGTGTCAGCGTAATACGTCCCTTTTTCTTATCTTATTCAAAGTGCATTACGAGATCCTTGACTCCTTTCCTGCTGTCCAAATCTCACAACGCAATGAAATATATATTTATAACTAAGCCCAAGGTAAAGCAAAAAACTGTATATAAGAAACACATGAGAAAACCCAAGGATTTAATCCTTAGTGCGTTTTTTGCTATCGTTACCGTTCCTGGGACACAACTTGGCCTTCTATCGCACCTATATCTCTCATTTGCGAGAAACAATAACACGTACGCCATACAGGAAAAAACGTTGCCTAGGACCTGAGCATCCTGCTTGCCAGGGAAAAACTAGCTGATGGTATACAATCAGATGCTAAAAGTGGCACTTTTGGCTTGAATTACAGCCTTTTTTGTGAAACCAAGTTTCCAGCCCAGTAATTAGAATTTATTTTTAGAACAAGGTTAGATTTGCGTGTGTAGCTTTTGTCCAGCGTTTTTGCTTTTCACTAAGACACAAGGGGAAAACCATTTTCCCGGAAAATGCACTTTCTGATCATTTTTCTTGGACTCCATTTTCCAAACGTGTGTTGTCATGTTTCCAGTGTGGTTATACTACTTGTCGAGCTACGAGCATAATTTGTCATGGAAAGAGAGGAAAAGGATGACACTGTTGCTAAAGTGTGGTTGACACATGCCACTAATAAGTCCTCCGAGTGTCATCTTACACAAACCCGCATTATTGCCATCGCTCCTTTTAGCCAAGTTCCAACAACCAAATACGAGTGTCCCAAATATCTCAATGAGTAAACTCCCCAAAACTGTTAGTGGAAATCTTCGAAGTACGTAGTGCAAAGCCAAATATCCGCAGTAGAAATCCATAGGGAGCTTACCATAAGTATTCCATACAAAAACGATAAATGGTGTAGATGCACTTTGGGGGGGGTGGGGGACTGACAAACGAGGAAAGCAAAGCCATAAGAGTTGAGCTACAACGGAGAACGGAAGCTGAGGAAATAGAACTAGGGGCTTCAAAGGACTGTCTTGCTGCATTGGCATGCTTGTCGTAAGATGAGGCATTGGGATGGCGGACCACTTTGTAAAGGGGACTAGCTTAATTGTCTTTGACTTGGTTTGGGTGTTGGTGTGTGATGTGATATGATTGGTCCAAGGGTTAATGCAATCACATGTCAAGGGCGACGTGGATGCCCTGGGCTCCGGAAATGCCTCAGATGGATTATGGGGGTCCCGATCTCTCGAGTTGAGCGTGAATGTTTTCACCCTAGAATGGACTGGACTTGGCCAAGTAGAGCGAGTAGTTTTTCCTTATATGATCGCGGCATACATTTATAATAGAGCCGAGCCATCCTCGGCTTTCACCCTTTACCAAGATTTCCCACGCTGCTTCTTAAGGAATTTATCCCCTGGCTGTTATTTAGCAATTATCATTATACATCCTCCCTCTCTTTTAACACTCGTATCTCCGTTACCGTCGCGAGGAATCCACACGCTACTCGTATATAGTTGCCTGTGCACCTTTGTGGTGCAGGAGCCTTCCAGCTTCTACAATGCACCGTAATGCTCCTTTTTTCTATCGCATTCATATACCAGACGTGTATAGCATAGGTAATGAGAAGTCTAAGGAAATTGGCATAACAAGGCAACTTCCTTAATTTTACCTTTTTATACCATGGGATCGTCCTAAGTAGACAATGCGTTTTTTTCGAAGATTAGTTTCCCCCTGCTGGAATGTGTGTATAGATGTGTGTATTTAACGTGAACATCCTCCCGAGTTCTCCAACAGATTAGAATAATAATAAGGCGAAACTAGACGGGAAAATGACAAGCCGACTTGTTAAGGCAACTTCCGGTGCCTGTATAGCGTGAGTGTCATCATCAGACATCTGCATTGGCTCGCGTAATCCCTTCCCCGAGATTAAATTTAATAGGTGAGGGAAAAGTTGGCAGGACAACCTGTTTAGTATGTAAAATAGCCCGCATCTTGCCTGTTTTTTTTTTTTGAGAAGGTGTATTAGAGATCTCATCAGAAAAGCGGTAAGAAACTGTGTGAGAACTGAAAATCGGAACCCAAGGGAGGAGCAAAACATGTTATATTTTTTTTCGTGGCCTTTTTTGAGGGAAGGAGAAAATAAAAGAGAAAAGAGGGTGTTCTATTGAAAGACGATGTCGGGAGACGGGCAGGAGCAGCTGGAATGATGAAGTGTGTAAATTGATCTGTTGGCACCAAGATGTCTGGCTGCGGGAAGCAACAATAGGGACGAGGTTTCTAATTTGCCACCCAAGAGTGGCAAATGCTTTAAAATATTTGCAAATTGCGAGGCGTCGCTGTCATCTCGGTTAACTGGTACACACGTTTTTCGCGAAAAAAGGAGCACTGGGAGTTCCAACATCTGTTGTCCATTAGCATACGTTACCTACCCGCGGATGTCAAAAGTACTGGGGCTATTGTTAAAATCTTATGCTAATAGCCCATTTTGCATGCTTTGCCACCCTGCGTTTTACTTGAATTTTTCAAGCCTTTTAAAAATGTACCAAAAAGACAATGAAAAGCAAATAGTGTACTTGGCAACCAGAGAGAATGAACACGAAAACGGCTGCTTTATGAGCAGTAGGAGTGGATGCAATTACACGTTTCAGATAGACACCAACTAGTCTTCTCGCAAAAAGTGTAAACAGGCACTGCAAACATGCATTCTGATCGTTTGCATTCACTGGTGTAAAAAAGGAAGAGGACTTTGGTACCTAGCACAGTGGGAATTAACACCTGGGAAAGATTAGAAATGCATCATCACGATAGAATAAGGTCGAGTTCCAGATTGTGAATACAGTTTGATTTTGGTCAGGATTTTTTTTTACTAGGTGGCCTTCGTTTCCTTTGAGTGGCGTTTGCTTTGGTGTCCTAATTGAGGATAATAAGTGAAGTTTTTTATGTGTTTTTTTATGAAATGATTTTTTTGCTGGTATTACCAACTTTCCAAGCATCGATTGTGACGTACATAATGAGATTCGGTTTCCAAGGCCTCCTGAAGCTTGTACTTGATTATCGGTAGGCTGTACATGATGGAGCGTCGAATTGGTTGTAATTACAGGGGAAATTGATCATTTGAACACTTGTTCTTTGCGTGTTGAACATAACGTATATTGGAAAGTATTACTTTTTTTTAAAGAAAGAACAAGAAAAAGTAAGTGCTTAATCTTTTTTGTGTGCTTTATGTAGTAACAAAGCGCGACATGTTTTGCACCTGTTTAACGATGCCAATCTTGCATGATCAACGAAAATTGTTAAGGGTCAGGACCGTAATTTGACGTTTCTGCGCGGCAGAATTTATTTATAGTCAGGAAGATTGATAAGACTACGTGTAAGACTATTTTCTGTTCCTGTTAACACAGGAACAGAAAATACGTCCTGCGACTTAAACTAGGTATGGATTCTATTTTAGAATATGAAGTAATTAGAAAAGTGGAAGTAATTGTTCATTTATGCTTTTCCGAAATTGCTTATGTACAATGATAATTTACAATGATGACTAGTTTTCGTTCTTCGCCAGCTTTGGCACGTGTCTAATGAAGCCAGATGAGTTTAGCATACAATGGCGTTGGTTTAGATTGGTGCAAACCTATCGAAACGTGGGGCAACACTTGTGAAATAATAACAAAAGACCAATTTGTGTCTTTTTTAATTTGAACTGCAATGTTGTGACAGTTATTCAAATAAGAACTAATGGTGCAGCGTAAAACGGGAGGGCTAATGTAATTACTAAACGTCCATGTCATTTCTGTACGTGTTTATGTCCATCACCGCGCATTGTTTACAGCTGTTTAAGTAGTAAAAAACGGCTTTCAATTTCGTTCGATGAACTTTCAAAACTGGTCATATTTACAACTGTGCGGAGTGTTCATCGCTAATTCATTTTTATATAATTTCAGACACTCAAGCAAATAAGTAAGAAACTACTAGCCGAACCACTTGTTCGGTATTGCGCAGTCAACAATGGGCATGACAACTGGAAGGATATTTATGAACGAGCTTATGGATAAGGGCCCAGTTTAAGGGAGAGTATAATTAAACGTGTGCCAAAGATTTTTTGTAGAGAATAGTTTTTTCTCCTTACGGAAGCAAATACATGCGGCGTCTAAAACACAGTCGCATCCATTGACCCATTTAACCATTCTCCGTTGTTAGAGCTAACAGCTGTATCAAAGCTATTTGATCGTGTGTCTGTTTCAATTTTTCTTTGTTTGTTGTCCACGTGTGGAGAGCGTTATGGTAATCGCGGAATTTCTCAAGGCCAAGTGTATTAAACGCTTTCATGCGACAGGAGGTGAAGCAGACAAAAGTGATTATGTTTCTCCGTTGTAGACAGCGTATTGCCTACCATTAGTACTGAAAGTAATTGGTCTGCAGTTGTGTTTCATACTTATATCATTAAACCGCCATTGAACTGTGCAATAGTTACGGCTTTGAATCCCTTTTATGTATGTCGAAGTGCGTTGTATTCGTATCGCATATTTAAGTCAAGTGTTGAGTCAACGCTATTTAAAAACGTAAACGAGGTCTGGTACCAGCTCCAAAACAAATATCGTGACGCATGGAGACGACTTTTTTTTGTGGTCTGAAATGAAGGTTAACGTGTTTTTGAAGTGCAGTCATTAAGAAAGAAAAAAAAGTGACATAGTACGTTGAGCCTCCGGAACCTTATGAAATACGATATATACTATTAACGGAAAATGTGTCATAGTTTGGTAAGCAATAGACCTTAGAATGAGCTCACAGTATATGATTTGCTCTGTACAGTTTCTAGTACAGGTTTTGTCCTAACAGCCAAGTACTGTAAGTACATTAGGGGAGAGTGGGGACGTTTTGGCCAATTATTAATTTTTTTTATTTTTGTAGGCCACAGCGTGCATCCGAATGGAAAACTTTTGCACCTTTGAAGACTTCAAACTTGCTGCCCTATTTTTGCGTCTGGAAGTTTTCTGTTTGGTGCTGTGGAATCGGAGATATGCTAACTTTTCTGGGGCTTACTTTTTGACCGAAAGTGACGCATGGGGCAGTTTTGGACCTGCATGGGCCACATCCGGACTAGGCTATTTCTAGAGACATATGTCATGAAACACGATCTTTTTATATGTAAGATCACTAGGTTACATAGGACGAAACATTTGAACAAGGAATCAAAAGTTTCTTAACAGCATTAGCCCAGAAAACAAAATCTTTGCTTGTGATTGTGCACGCATAAGAGGACAGGAATTAAAATCGAGCTTTTTGAGAGGAAAATAAAAAAAAAAACGTCTTGGGACTTTTTGAATTGTAGGTAAATTGGGCAATAAAATAATCAATTAAATCTCGCAATTAGCCGATGTGTAAGTTTAACAAGTCGCGGTCAGTCTCTAATTATTTCAAGACTGACAGTTCCAGCAGCTTTTTTTCCCATAATTCTACAATATATGTCTTCATAACTGAGAAGAACTGTCATTTGATACCTGCATCTCCCCTGATTTTTCCATTGTTTCACAAATGTGTGTATAATTTTAAAGCACCTTCTTAACTTTTTCCTGCGTTTTAATGGAACTTTTTAAAATATTCCACATGTATTGAACATATTAATCTGATTGTGTCAACTTTTTAGCTTGTCAGTGTGTGCTCCTGTCCAGACCTATTAATAAAACCAAAATTCTACTGTTTTTTCGTTCAGTACATATAAAACCCTACAATATATGTAATAAGAAATTTTTTTGTTATATTCAGGAAATATGCGCTATGTGAACGGAATTTTACAAAACTTCGCATTCGTTCGCATAGATTTTCGTACTTGCTAGACTTGTTCGCGTCTATTTTTACAGAACATGTTACACTGTTGGAAAAAATTTCGTAATATTAATTATTTGTCCTCGTAGCCTGTTTGCGGAACATCTGTTGATGCGTAGAATTTTTAGATTTTATTCGCGAGAACCTACGTTAGAGTTCGAAAAGGGCTGTTGTTGTGCTATACATTTTTAGTTACACCATGTTTTGAAGCTTCAAGCAAATTAGGAGACCAAAGCTTTTCTTTAATTATTTTGTTGGTTGCTTTTTTCCTCTGTATCCATGTGAGGGTAGACTACGGTTCGATTCCGGTATTTTAAATACCTTTTGTTGTTTGCTTCGTTGCACCTGACGAAAGAGCATTAGGTGTCGGGTGGGATTTGATTGTGAGTGAAATTGCAGAGCTATAGGGTCGTAGCACGTTATCATTAGCATGGGGTTCTTTCTTTCAAAGTTTGAACCTCCTTTTCCGCGATCCGCGGGAGCTTCCTTGCCATTCTCGAAAATCCATCATGTTTCCTTCCCGCATACCACTTTGGCGGGTGCATCCACTGCTGCTATGAAATTTGCAACTTGTCATGAAGCTTAGCTGCTGAAATGCTCGTAACTCTTTGGGATCTCGAGTTACAAAATGCACCTCCGTGTGCGTCTCGCTTCAAAAAGGGAATTGCCAATGCAAGTCTGGTTATTCAGTGCCTCGTATCCTTAAAGTATGTTGCCGTTTCGCCGTTTTAACTGTTCCCTCCCCGCCGGTTCGCTAACTTAACCGGAACTACTGGCCAAGCTGCAACTTCGTTTACGTAATATTCGTCGTTGTCCTGTACACATCGCGATATAGCAAGCTGAGCTGAAAAGCAAAAGAGCAATAGCACTTGCAACTGCTACTGGGTAGTTTTTGCGTAGCTCGTTATTTACTGAGGTGTAGTCTAATGGCCACCTCTTCTCTCTGTGTACATACACTCTCATCTCAAATCGAGCTTAAAACCGTAGGTAATTTCGCCTAACATGGTTTATATGCGTCTCGTCTCTGCAAACCGGTATGTGTGTGTGTCTTTGTATTTACTACTGACACATATCGCTTAACTAGAGATCTCCGCGAACCGTTTTCCATAACCTTGGGGGTGTGCTTTGGCGATGTCGGGACGGGAAAGCTTTTATCTCTAGCGATTAACGGACACCCCATAACATGGCGGGGAGATTTATGAAACCACGACGGGTTGGTAATAGTAGAGTATTTTGCGTATAAAGCATTCTCATATATATTCGTCCTCGTTAAAACGCTCTTGTTCCGTGAAAAGGAGCAAAACGACACGACAGACGGTTTCCAATAAAACTCTGTTTGCGTTTTCCGTGGTCCTTCCTTGCGGAAACGACAGTGGAAGCTGCCGGTACTGCTAATGTAACTTACAACCCTCATTAGGACAAGCTCTTTTCCTTTTATCCGTAAATCATTAACTTGGTAGTGAATCGTAGCAACAAGGAAACCTGTTCGCGCTTTCGTGCATTCTCCTTTTTTGGACTCTTTTTTCAGGACTTTTTCGATTGCAGACCGCAGTAATGAGCACATGTCTGGCGTTTTTTAGGGTCACACGTACACCGCTCGTTGGTTATCCCTGGTAAAGTACAGAAGGGTGATACCGTGATACCCTTTGTTATAGGCTTTTTGCTTATTCGCAAAAAAAAAACTATGTTTGAACGAATTTGCTTCAAAACTAAGTTACGGGGTAAAATTTTCGTCCATGGCTTGCAATTGAATCATGTGAAATTCTGATTTTTTCCCCCTCGGCTAGTTGAACGTTATTTTCTCCTTTCCTTTGATGTCCAAGTGCTTTTTACAGTTGGGTCTTGACAAAAAAAGTAAAGGTGCAACTTCATTTTCTGATATCCATCAGAAAATTCTATACCCCGCGTTTTATGTTGGCTGCTTTGGTGGTAACGGGGGAAAAGGATCGATTGTTGGCAAAAGGCGGGTCGTTTGGGACGGCACCGATAATGGCCACATTTATCCTGCTATAGATTTTATAAAGGAGCTAGCTGTAATTTGATTTCGGGGACCTAAAGCGTGAAAAGATTCAATCTTTCTTTTACAGTAATTTCGTTATATTTGTAGTGATGTTTCTCTGCGAAATCGATAACGAGTTATTTTTTTTTTTTTTCTTGTCAGGAAAGGGGCAGCGGGTAATAATGTGGGCGCAATTACTGACCTTTTGGCCTGGGAACCGAGAAACAGAGATGCATATGGCTGGGTAAGTTATTAGTGATAGCTTTTGGCGATTTGTAGCGTGCAGTAATCATGAAGACGTTTATGAAAGGAAAAGAGGATGACGGTAGAGAAGCCAAGTTCTCATTTCCCGTAAAAGTTACCGGACTGGTTTTACAAAGCAAGAACGCAAAAAAAGAGGAAACTTGGTAAAAAGTTATATCAAGCTGAATAAAGGATCCGGATCTGACGTCATAGCGATGGTCATCCTTGTCGTTGTGGTGGCTTGTAGTGCGTGGCAAGTTGGGGGCCCTGAAAACAAGGATGAATTTAAAACGTGAAACCGGTCCCACATAATTTATATATAGAAGGAAACTGACACGACCGAACTTCAACTAGAGTAAACAGGACATATCAGCTTGATTTGGTGTTACCTTGATTACAAGTTAAGCTTGTGTTTTGTTTTTCCTGGCGGCTGCTCTCCAATTATAGACCAGAAGACCCGGTTTAGCGGTTTATTATTAGCGAAACTTGCGAAAAGGGGAACCGAAAAAAAGCAAGTTTCAAGTGAATTAGGGAAGCGTTTGTAGAGTATTTAAAGTACGTGGAATAAGTTGCCTTACGATGCGTAAGTACGGAGTAGAAATGACTACGACGAATTCAAGTGGGTTCTTGGGGGAAAAAAAAGCAAAAACCAGTCAAATTATGAACATAATGGAGGTTATAAGGTACAGAGGAAGGTGAGAAAAACTATAACGTGTTTTTAACGTTTAGAACCTCAAGGTGATGAGGCAGTTTAAGACCGGGAGAAAACGTGCAGCACAGAAAATAAAAGCACCTTTGTGGGGGGAGGCTACAAAACGTCGTGGTGCCCTGTTAGAGGTCAATGTGCCACGAAGAGCGATGCCAATCAGCGAAATGGATGGCTATAAAACGCATGGTCAAGTACCGGAGTTCCATATCTGTTTTCCTTCGTTTTCTTTCTTTCGACACGATTTAGTTTTTGAAGTTTTCCTTACACAGGCACATTATCCATATTTTAGGTATAAACACGGTTAACGTGTAGATTAAGCTTGTGATACAGTGGCGAAAGTCTGCGGGCTGAGCGATTGAATTTCTTTCACGTTGTATGTCCACAGTCCGGTGAATGAATGTGTTGTCAGCTGAGGCTTTTCTTAATGTCGTGAAATATTTATTTCAAACTGAAAGGCACTTCACTCCTTATACATAACAATGTCCATCACATACATTACAAATATCCACTCCAACCTGTCTCATAGTTCGTGACGATGGTTGGAATGTATCTTCTTATTTTTGTTTTCGTTGTGTGATCTGGAAAGTTTGGTGAGGTATATTATGCTCTTTGCCACTCACGCGAGTGTCCAAGCGCTTAAAAGCGGAGGATTTGGGGGGGGGGGGGGAAGTAAACCAGCTCATGAGAAAAGGTCATGTATTTTTGAAAATTGACATATTTCTTATTCAAGCTTGATCTAGGAAACCACTAGCGTGGGAACGAAAAGTTTGTCACGGGTTTGGCTTAGCAAAAGGTCTTTCTGGGCCAGTTTGTGTATAACGGGGAGAGCGACAAAGCGTGTAAGCTGATAATACTTAATAAATGAAAAGCGTCCGCAACTATAAGGGGGTAAATCTGGTAAAGCTAAGATGTTATGCTGCATACAACCCTACCAATGTGTCCGTCAAGGTAGATTCACTGGCCAAGGACCATAAGACCTCCTTAGATGAGACCATTGTTGTCCCGTTTTCTGGGCGCTTGTGCTGTCGTACAAGGCTATTGTGCGCGGTTTCTATTGTGGCAAATGAAAGGTAAGTGTCAGTCCAATGGGTTCCCGTCTCGACTGCACAGTATACTGCATGATGCAGTACCCAAGGACTAGTGTTGCTGTCACGCCTGTCCAAAGGGCTACAAGCCCCGTCACCCAATTAGTTTGCCCAAATGTCTTGACACATCTTTTGAATTTGGTCACAGCAACTGTTTTTTGTTTTCATTTTTCTCCCTACTATCTTGTACCACTTCGTAGCTGCGCTTGACTGGATGGTCACGTATCAGTATTGAGCCTTGTCCGAGGTGAGAACTTCCTCGAGCTCTAATAAGAGAATAATTATGATATTTGTAGGCTCGTTAAACTAACGGCTTTGCCGTTCTTTCGGCATCAATCGTAGTCGCTATTTGGGTGAAGTGGTCAATTTATTGTAGCCTGGGGATTGGGGGAATGGGGGGGTGGAAATCCATCTTTCATATCCCCCCAAACCCCTATTACTTGAGTAAGGGATCGAGATCTGTGAAGCTTCTTGCCCAGATTTCTTAGATCTTTCATTGACACCCTTGATCTGGGGGATTGGGTTCGCAAGTTATATATAGCAGCACTTGACGTAATAAGAAGCAATGAGTAAAGGGGGGCTTAAGTGGGAAGTTCGACATTTAGCCTTCGTCCTAGGGGGTTGAATGTAGAATATAATTTCTGAAAAAGCGAAAAATAGGGAGAAGCCTTCCTGTACTGCGTATAAGAAAAAATGCTTGCTAACCAAAAAACAAGGCAAGAAAAAAATTAAAATAATAAAGTAGGCAATAACAGTTCGTATCAATATATTAAATTGTGCATGCGAATACTGAATTCTATTTATTTCTCTTAGTGATTGCGGGCGTAGGCTCTCGCCTATGGCCGCATTGACACGCCTATGGCCCCATTGACGGGCATTGATGCCCGCACACGCCAATAATACTTGTTTGACACTGAGGACTCATTGCGAAATGTGATTGCAGCGTTTGACATTTTGCGGCCCGTTAAAGAAGCGCAATAATGCAGAAAAGTTCGATCGCATCCGCTTTAATGTATACATTTTCTGAGTAGAATACCTTTTTATAAGTCGAAAGTTTATTCGTTCTAGGCTCGAAAACTTCACTATGGCTTCTACCACGATCGTTGTAGAGGAACAACGGCACCTTGTTTTGTTATTTAGTATCTGGGTCATTTTTGTAAGCACTTCTAGTAAATTCCTGAAAACTGAAAAATAAGTCATTCCCGTAGCCTTCCAAGAAATGCGCTCAAAAGGAAAAAAAAAAAGAGAAAAGAATAAATGAAAAAAAATCGTAAAGTAATGTCTAGGTAGGTGGCAAGTGCCATTTATGTGCTCATGTTTGTCTATTGGTATCCTGAGCGCTTTAATAGAAACTTGAAGCTTCTAGAAAGTCACATGCGTGCGCTGTACAACCTAGAGGGAAACCTAAAAGAAAAAAAAGACAGAATTAGCATAAAAGGACAAATAACAGGCATTAGCTGACGTATAAAACCCCGTGCTATTTCGTTAGTAAAACTCGCTGTGAAGTGTATTTTCCTTTACAAGTGTTGTTTGACGTTAGCACGGGTCGCTGTATGCTTTTTATGGGTTTATAGCGGGTTAAGGGTTTCAGATTTCTTATTTTTCGCCGAGTTATTTCTTTTGTAAAGCTTGTGTGCAAGTCAGGTGCCCGAGTATAGTGTAGCTGGTGGAGGTTCAGTGTACCGTTTGGCTTATTAGGGGGCTGGATAGTGTACAGGGTACACATTTGTAAGAGAAAACCTTGAGCTGTAAAAGGTCCTGTTGCCAGCAGTAATAATGCTAGTTTCCTCACGTTGCAGCAAGCCGTTTATCGAAAGGTAACATGATAAAGGTACTACAGAGGACAGCTACTGGGGGTCTTAAGCTCGGAATGTCGTTGTCGTGGCAACGTGGGTCGCGTGATTCATGCGGCATCGGGCTGCTGGGTAGCGCGAGTAAGGATGCAAGGGGGGTTTTGCTTTATGTGAGTTAGGTACGACTTCGGAAAGATATAGACGGGGGTGGGGGACCGGCAGTGAGCAAGAGAGAGAGAGAGACGTTTCCATGGCAAACAATCCGCTTTGAGAAGTCGACGCGGAACGAACCTCCGACCTAACCAAGCAAGCCAAAGACATTGGAAGAAATATTCCTTTGTAAAAACAAATCGCTGAAACTGAAAGTCAGTTTTAATTAATCCTTTTCCTCTACGCTTACAAGTCCTCTAAGAATGATGACTTCAAAATGCTGTAGTATTTTTACAAATGTCTTTAGGAATTTCTATCGAAAAGTTTTCTGTGGCAGTAATTGAAAAGAAAAGAGGATATTATTGGAACCATTTTTTAAATGCTTTAATATTTTTTCTCTTAAGTCGTTGCGTAGGTCCGTATACACAATTTTCAAAAAGGGGAACCTTTTTGTAAATGTCTTATTGAGGGCGTTTATTTTGTAGACTTTCTTCTTGAAGCCTGCGGTGAAAGAGCGTATGTTTAACGGGTAAGTAATCTCTTCAAAAGAACTAGCATGATGGTTTCGATTTTATTGGTACTTTTTTTTTAAGAGTGGCTCTGCTATCTGAAACGGGTAAACGACAGTTAAGAAGCAGTAATGCTATCAGTACTCTAAAGATAGTAGACTAAGATTTAGTCAGTATGTGATCCCGAGCCCTTTTTGTAAATACTGTGCACAGTCTACCTGATAAAGTTGCACTACCAAACATTTGTAATAGCAAATGTGGCACATGCCACATGTGCCGCATGGCATTTCTTCTGCTGCTAGCCTGACATTTTTTAAAACTTAAGAAGGTTCGTTATTGCGAGATATGTTGCATTTTTAGCTAGGGAATCTGTCAGTTTATCAATAATTCTTACATTTTCAAACATTTTAAAATCCTAATAGTAAGAAACTTTATAAATCATTCGCAATTATTCATTCCTAGTAAAAAAAAGTATACCACTTTATGAGATTTTTATGCATTTTAAAGTTGTGTATTAAAATTAGCTCCTATTCGTCATAAAAATAGCGCGAAGCTGCGAAAGTTAGCTTTCAATTGAGATTTATCCATTCGTTTACTAATCGATCGTGGGTAGTCATCAATTAATAATCGATGGTCGACTTATCGATTACGACTCTTATTATAGGCGCCGTGGCTAAAAATAATCCTTCTCTGTAATTGTCTTTGAGAGGATAATTTTTGTGACATAGGTGAAAATTTGGGGGATCGGTGATGTAAGAGCAACATTTTGTTCAGAATGCAGAAATTCATCTCACCAAAAAACAGACTGGATAATATTCAAAAGCGAACACGTGTCCAATACTGGTCAATAAAACCCAAAGTAAAAACCCGAAAAGGGTCGTATGTCACTGAGACGACGTAGTTATCGTAATACTCTAATAAATAAATGCTTGGAACTACAGTTCACCATTTTTTTTTACTATTTTTCTCAGCTTTTGTAAATTATTGTAATCTGTGCTTAGTGTCTTGTAACTCATTTTGTAAAAATACCAGACCAAGAATTTTTGATACAAAAGGCCAGCCAGTCGTGCTCGCGGGGCTTAAAAAGTAGGAAAAAAATAGTGAAAGAAAGAACACTGCATTCAGCGATGTCATTAGGATTTCTGTTTTTTGGAAGGATACTTAACTTGCTGTATGCGAGGAGATGTGCTTCAATTCTCATCGAGCGACCTTCCATAAATCTAACTGGTAGCTACCGGTGCGAGTAGCACTTTCCAGTACTACCCGGTAGCTTTGCTGCGTGTCTTCGATCCGCTGCGCTGTCTTCCTTCAGTGTATTTAACAAGGAGCAAGCCACTTGTGCGGCACTGTCTCCGATACGAAGTAAGGGTGAAAAAAGCAAAAGTAAGAATGGGCTTGGGATCAGGCCACAACAGAGCAAATTTAGTGCGTATCTCTGTCACACTGTCTCGTTTTCTCCCACTTGAAGCGCATGCTGAAGAACCAAGAAGAGGCCTAGCTTCGCACTAATACGCCTTAGCCGAGAAAATAAGGTTCTTTGATATGGGTTGTTGAGTTCGTACTTTTGTTTTTTATCTTTTCTTTGCCTCCAGTTCCAGTAGAAGCAATTTTGGCTTCGTCAAAGTTAAAGTCCTTATTATATAGACGTAGCCTGGCATTCTTGTGCTTGAGAGGCTCTGTATAGGCTGAGGGGTTTGAGGGGCCAAACTTCTTCACTTTGATAACATCTCTGAGTTACTTTGTGTAAGACCAAGTTCATAGTTTTCTATTCCAAACTCGATAGGTGGAGTTTTATGGATTGTGGAAGAATAGTTCCAGGGCGAGCTAAATATCACATTTTAAAAGTGTTGTAAGGCTTTTTTGCCCCGTAATCTTCGAGTCAAGTCACGATTTAAACAACTTGCTGCTGCCTTAATCTTGGCCATATCTCGGGCTAAGTAGGGAGTAGAAAGTCTGTGTAGAGGGTGCAAAAGGGAAATATTAGATTAAGATGAGAGAAAAAGTGGTTTTGAGGTCGCGTGAAAGAGCAGTGATTGTTTCTTCCCACTTAGGATTCCCGAAAGACTCGAGCGAAAGTTTTCCTTACACCGCCAAGTTGTAGGGCAAAAAAAAAAAAAAAGATCGGGTAGTGGTTTGGGTTGGGTTGATGATGACGATGCTCGGTCGTGACCTCAGCTCATGATGCTGATCGGACCACAGAGGCCATAAAGTCTCTTCTCGCTTTGCAGTAAACGTCCACGTGAAGCAGGGTTGCATTGTTGCCGCAGCGGTTGATGCCTTGTGTACTCCTTTTTCTTATAGACATTTTGTACCCCCTTGTAGAAAAGCTCATACACCAGGGGGGGGGGGGCAGCCAAAGATAGGAGAGAAATAGTTAGTCCAGTACAGTACAAGCGTATAGACAGTATTATGCTAGCATGTTCCTCTTTATAGCTG
This sequence comes from Triops longicaudatus, assembly GCA_022885665.1. Classification (NCBI taxonomy): domain Eukaryota; kingdom Metazoa; phylum Arthropoda; class Branchiopoda; order Notostraca; family Triopsidae; genus Triops; species Triops longicaudatus. The sequence goes on from JAGQDJ010000024.1 coordinate 1,110,735, forward strand.
CTTACGTCTCTTTTAGGAAGTCATGCAAGGGCAGCTTTGGTACGCTCAAGTTGTTTGCAAAAGAGATCAGTAAGCATGACTGTGGCTATTGCAGAAATCCTAGCAATAGTCGTCCCGAGGAAAAACGGAGAAGGTCCTGTGACAGCCGCAATGTTCGCAGAGGAAATGTCGAGTTTTTATAGAAACCTATGAATCAAAGAAGATGGCTTATCACAACCGAGGTGACGTTTGTGGTCTAGTGCTAGCTACGGCTGCTTGTGGAATCACAGTTTTGGGCGTAGTTTCTGCAACATGACGTTCATTGTAGATCATTAAGGATGAAGTTCGGAATTGCTGCAGCCAGTATTGGACATACGACGTTGGCAAAGGGAAACTCGTTCTGCTTCACTGCCGTATTGACGGAAGCACGCCTTGCACCGTAACCAATGCTAGTACTAGCTGCGTAATAACTGCTTCGCCCAGTGCTGGTCAAAGCAATTACTATACAGCCCAGGTCAAGTCATCAATTTAGTTATAAATCAAGTCTCAACTTGGGATCAGGTCAGCAGAAATTTCATTGTTTAGTAGAAACTTAAGCAGGAAATACGAAAGTGTATAAAATTTACTAGTGCATATTTAAGATACTGGATATTTTCAGAATTTTATGGAAACTTTATGAAACGCAATTTATGTGGACGGGAATGAGATTATACATGTTGGGTTACTGGACTAAAGGGAGCATATTAGGAGCGTCTAATTGCCAATGTTGGTAGGATGGCAGTGAGGCGGGGTTCGGGAGTAAAATGGTAACGAAGGTGAAGGAGAGTTATAGCGTGAAATCTGTGATTGCAGCGTTGCTTGCCGAGCTTGGAAGAAATAACCCTTATGGGCGAACACATCCAATTAGAGTCTGGGGTATGGAAACTGTGAGCAGCTTTGAGAAAATCATACAACCTTCGTCGAACGCTATGCGTATTTCATTTCCTACAGTCCTGAATGAGTTTGCTTCTTTCAGAAACTATTTTAACTATTGTGGCCGTGCTTTTTTACAGTTTGAATGGCGAATTGCCTTAAGAAGACACAGCAGCACCGAGTGTTGAGTCAATACGCCGTTCCAGTCCCAGAATGCATATGTATAGGCCTTGTTTCCTAGCCTACGCCCATAACACGAGGGTATTGACTGGGAATAGGTTTTTCGGTGGTAATTCAGGCCTTTTTCAGGTTCTCGCATCTTTTTTCAGAGAAGAAGGCTGATACATACATATGCAGTACCAAATTTTGCTAGCATTTGGAATATGTTTTATAATCTAAAGGACATAAAAGCTAGAATTTTGGGCATATAATTCGCAAGGAAAGCTCTTTTATCCGTTCTTGTTGCAGTAGTTTTTCCGTTTAACGACTTATGATTTAGTGAAAATATTATCTCGCTAATCCACTTTTACATGTCTTAAAAAATTGCTATGCACTGAAGCTCACGACAGTGAAAACAACACTGTTATGATCTGTATCAAAAACCAACGAAAATTTACAAAGAGTTGCACACAACGAACATTACTGTAACGAACTCTGTTTATTATTGGCTACTACGGACAAGTTCAAAAGTACCAACTTCTTTGAAAACACAAAAATGGGTCCAATGGTGCGAACTCCAGATACAAAAAAAAAAATCAATTTCCAGGACGTTTACTATATTACTGTATCGTCTATTGTATATTACTGTTATTAGATATTACTCTATCGTATTACTTGTCTATCGTTGATATTATAGTTACGACAATGTAACGAAGTTTACAAAACAACAACAACATTGTAATGGTAAAAATCACGCAATTTATTGACTTCTTACCCAAATAACCATTTACGCTCTAACTAAGTACCTTTTTTTACTATCAACAGACTTTTTTGTAATTCTGCATTTATTACCTAGAGAATCCAGATTTAGCATATCCTGTATTGGGTTCATTTGCGTACAGGCCAGACAGGAGGACTTAAAAATGTTCCGCTACTACCGTGTAACGGCCGATTTACCAATTAATTGCAGCGTTGTAGTTGCTGCCGGATATGGCCTCAGATTATGTCTCTAGTTGCTGTGCGTCTTTGAGTCGTGTGTCTTTACACGTATGTGACATTTGGCGAGAATAAAAACGAGAGAAGAGTAATTCAACCTTGCGTTGAGTAAGTGGTCAGAAAAAGGTATCTGGGATGTATGCACAAGATTAAGCTACAGTCTCTGGGTATGAAAATTATGCGCACTCATGTCAAGCTCGACCAAGAGAAAGCTAAGTAGACAAGGAAATACGCATATATGTCGTTGATTTATCTTTATGACTGACGTCCTTTTCGTACCTTGTATCCCTGTATGTATCGTAATGCGAGGGAACGAGTTAAGCAATGTGATTCAGGGAACGGAAGTTTTTAAACGCCTAAAGCTTACTATGGAAGAAAAGAAATACTTTGTAGGAAAGAGCACTGTCTGAAAGTAAACTCAGAAAAAAAGGGCCGCATGTGTGTCGACCATTGTGTCGCCAACCTGAATTACTGATGCGGTTGAAACGTGGTGTTTTCACTGCAGATAAGAAGCTCTGAATAGTACAAGACACTGCGAAAAAGCGCTCCCCTAAAAATGGGGACTTACGAATCCAAAGAGTGGATTCCCACTTAAAAAATGGGACCCGCTGTTAATCAGTGGGTCGGTCCTCGTTATTAGTGGGCAAGTATTCTTAAAAATGGCACTTTCCCCCCTAATTTTGGCATAGTGGTCCCACAATCGGGGACTTTTGAATCCAAAACATTGATTTACAAAGTTAAAGAATGGGGCCCGCTATTAATCAATGAATTAATCCTTTTACTTAATGGTTTTGTGCAGTTCGAAATTGAACTTTCGCCTATATTTGGCAAACTTCACCTAATCTTTGGACATGAGTTTGCAGAAGCCGTGACCCTTAAAACAGTAAGTTCTAGGAAATCCTTAGATCATTTACTGTTTCTGAGAACATGGTAAGGGGGAGGCTTAAACAAGATTAAGCAATAATACCAGTTTAACAAAAAATGCTTTTGACGTCAAGTCAAAGAAAGGAAGATCATCTGCCATTTTCTTGTCCATTTCTATTATAGCGCAACAGTGGGGAGGATATTCCCGGGAATATCCCTTCACGTTTTACAAGTATAACTGTGCGGTTCTAAATTAAGTCAGTGCTTGCGACTCTGTGGAAAATAGAGAAAACGTTTGTAGTTATCAAAGAAAACATTTATAATTAAACCGGTTGTAGTTGTCATGACTTTGAAACAAGCTCCTCTCAGAGAATGGCGTGTCAGAATTTGATCTTGCGAAGCAAACAATTTTTGAAAAAAAAATATTCATGGACAAGTGATTCGCAGTGTAGTGCTACGAAAGAACATCTGATTTTTTGAATCAGAAAGCAAAGCTTTTCCCGGGCGAGGAATTAAATTTAGTGGAAAATTATTTGATTCTAAGATGTCAGCTTCATCTTCCCTGCCCAGGAACCATTGTGTGCCTAATGTGTTTCATTAGCCTCTTTTTGCATGTTTGTTTGTTTACTGCAGTTGCTTGTTTGTAACTGTAATTTGACAAGCAAATAATGTCTTGAACAAAATAGGATCCAAAACGAAATGTGGCTTTCAGTTGTTCCAAAATATAGCTATAAGCATTCCTTTCTTTCAGGTTGCACTGCATCTAAATTTGGGAAATTATACTCCATCTAATTAGGGACCTTATTTACCGTCCTTAGGAGCAGAAACACCATTCTTCGAAATTAATTGGAACCAATTTTTGGTGCTAATACGCACGTATTTACGTGGATTCATTTGCCATCTTTCGGCGCAGGGGACATTATTTTTCAGGGTAAATACTGTCTAACTATTGGCATTTAATATAACAAAATTTCGGTTGTGTAATGATCGGGGTATTAAAAATCCCCAGTTTTAGTGCACCATCCCCTTTATGGATTAATGGGGAAAGAAAAGCCCCATCCTTGTGAACACGGTTTTCGGGGGGGGGGGGTTCGCCCTTTAAAAGGGGGTATTTTTTTACAGTGTAGAAATGTACGACTTCCTCCCGCTGCGATGAAAACGAAAGGAGATAGATGAAAAAAGACAATATCAAAGATTTTTTCGGGAGGTGACTATACCTCATTGGCTTGCACCCAATCTTACACGATTATGCTAAGTTTATGTGATTTTGCTGTACATCCCTTGGCAGTTTGCCTGAAGTGTGGAACTGTGAGGAAAAATTACTGACAAATGTTTGAAAGGATCACAAGATCGAAGAAATCACAAGATCGAACATTAGCTGTAGCCTAAGAATAAAGTGTATTTTCTTGATCGTGGTTTGCACAAATTTCGGTACAGCGCGAAGCAAACAAAAAGTGTGCAGTAATTAAATTGGGCAGCTTATTTTCGCCCTTACCGCATGGTGGTGACACCTTAGCTATCGGCTGGAATTAGTGGGAGACATTTGGTTTAATTTCTTTCGATACTTTTCTGTATGTTAAGCTTAATGTGTCGTTTGATTGACATTTTGGAAGATATTTATCAAATTACGCAGAAATGGTGGAACTGTGGAGAAAAGTGTCATTTTTTAAACACACATTGCCCGGTTGAGTTTCTCCTGCTGCCTAGTAAATTGGCTTAGTAGCTTCCGTTCACTTCTGGTCACGTTTCTTGGCTTTTCCAGGGAAGTCTCGTTTTTGTTAGGTCACATCATCTCCGTCTTAACTCAGTTCATATAAAGTCAAGCGTAGTCCACTTGCATCCTGCTAAGCCTCTTTTTCTCAGTTCTATGTGCATCGCAGGAAGTGGTACTGAGTTAGCATGCATTGTAGCGCGCTATAAGCTTGGGCGATGGGCGAACGTGAAGAGGCAGTAGTATTGTATTGTCCAGTACTTCTATCGCAGAGATAATCTTGCGCCTCAGCCTCTAGTGAATACCCTTACTCTGTTGCACGGAAGCAGGCGTTTGTTTACCCAAGGAAATTGTTTCGTCTCCTAAGCCTTATATAGATTTAGCTCGGGCGAGCTCCATGACCAGCATTCGTCACAAGGAATTTTATCAGCCATCCCCAGAGAAATGACCCACGCACGAAAGAGCGGAACAATACCCCCCTTCACCAACTCATCTTTTCTCATCAGAATTGTTAGCTGAACAGAATGATTACCACGTTAGGCAAGACGTCCTCAGTCAGGTTTATTGATAGCTACAAATAAAAGCTGGGGGCAGTGAGAATTATATTGAGGACGTCATTTGTATTAGACCTGTCGTTGTCTTGCACAAGCACTTGAGAAAAGAATGAGACAAATTGCGTTTGTCTCTCGGGGTTTCGCTAGTTATATAAACGAAAGTTTTCACACATACCATGGGTAAAGCGGCGGGGGAATGCCGACTATATGAGTTCATTCTTCTGTCGACACAGGCATTCTGTAGCTAACCTCAGTCAGGATCTTCTCTTTTGCCTTGACGGCTGCCGAATTCTTCGAAAATCGACCAAAGAATAACTTTTCTTCTGTCTTCGGTTTCTGCTACCACGATTACTCTTTTCCGTTTCCTTCTAAGTCTAACGCTTATTGCTATACTCGAAAACCAATAAAGCTACCACCAAACTACTACGCTTGTATCTGCTCGTCAGGATGTTGGCCGGAACCTTACCCCCACACAAAAAATGCCGACCAAAACGAGGGAGACGAGACGTTGGCGTTAGCCAGCGGTGATTTCGGACTTCTTTACACGCTAGCTGGAGTCACTTTTTCAGATCGGTGATGGTTATCGCGAGTTTCCGCACAATGGTTCGTCTTGCTCACTATAGCTGAAAACGTACAACCATTTGCTAGAGCTGTCCCTCATGGTACAAACTAAAACCATGTCGATGCATGCCCCCCCCCCAAAAAAAAAAAGCCAACCAGGGAGGAAGATAGCGAAGGTGGTCAGAGATGTTTCGCTGGCAAAAAGTTTTTCTCCTCTGCTTGCAACATCGTGTACAGAAACTTTTGTTGATGGCACTGTTCCTTCAGGTTCATCATTGTATCTCCGTCTTGATGCTTTCGGATGAGTTCATTGCAGCTTTAGTTGCAAAGCCTTTAATTACCGTGCTTGGGCAGAACGCGACTGACGAGCATTCAAGGAGGACGAGATTGGGCGGAATCCTCGTCAAAGAGACCGAACTGGACCAAACCGATATATATATA